>JBAMBJ010001792.1:0-31852 GCA_037043495.1 Drosophila recens | reverse complement strand
TCCTGTGCCTTGGTCTGTAAGAGATCCATCGCTGTACCATTTTACGGTGTGTTGACCCATTGGATGGACTTCATCAAGTGTTGTCCTTCCTTTCTTCTTACTGCACATGTTCACTTGGCAATTCTGTTCGAACATAAGATCGGCAATCATCTCGTCGCTTGGATTTACCAATAAGGGGAGATCACCTGATAGCCATTCTGCGTCTCTAAAATGTACATACAATGAAACATATTAAATTAATCTTGATTAAATGAAAGTGCTCTTAATATAAATCAATGAAATTTAAATAAAGTTTGTCGGAAATATTTACAAGTACTTTATATAGTACAAGCATACAACCTTTAAATATACAGAATTTTAACTATCGACGTTTTTGCAAAATGCGAATTAAATAATAATAATTAATTCATTTGTTTATGCATACATATGTACCTTCTCGTAGTAATAATTTTTTATGAATAAGTCGATATCTTGATTGGGCTTATCGTGCGTTAATAGTACAAAGTCATGGAAATTTTATAAATCAAAGTTATATAAGTACATACATACATATGTACATACAATGTACGTGTTGACATTGTTGTTAGGAGTGAGTCCAGTAAATCTAGAGAATTTGTATCTTAAGATAACAAATCAGTTTCAATGGATGTTGGACGATGTAGTATAAAATTGTTTTAAAATCTTTCAAATACTTTCAAATTTAGTTAGTTAGGCTATCTACTAAAGAGGAGAGACTAACGTTTGCTCGCTTTAAATACTCGGCTCCTTTCTCTTCAAGCCCAATTAAATTTTAGCGGGAAACTCGCTGTGCTCTCAGCACTGTCACTGTAAGTGAGTTCCCTTTTGATGTTTTTGATATTATTGTTGTTCTTATATTTGGTTGCATTCCTTTTTTGTTTTTGTTTTATTTTTATTTGCTCGACGGCAAATATTCTTCCGCATGATTGTTGTTTAAGTTGTGCAATGCCGTTGACGAAGGGTCAAAGGGTGCAGCAGGTGTCATCCCATGATACCGATGAGAATGGTGGGTGGGGAGGGGGCGGTAAGGGCGACACATGCCTAGTTAGTTTTAGTGACATTTTAGAGTTCAAGCTGCGACAGGCGACACACAAGTGTTTCCTAAAGTGCATTCATACATATGAGTACAAACATACATTTGTTGTAGAACGTACTTTGTTGACCTTTCTCGCTGTCGCTGTTTGCCACTGCCGCAGTCGCAGTCGACGTCGAGTTCGCCGGGTTAATGAAACCGATTGACACACAAACACAAGAACAACAACAAAAGCAGTTTCAAAACAGACAAGTCAAATTAAGAGACAACTCAATCCCACAACACGCCAGCTAAGAGCGCGCTAGAGCGCACGTTTTAAGAGAGCAGCCAATAGGCAACACAACAGTAAAGAGAGCGCACGCGTTGTCGGCAGTGTTGCCAACTCTTCGAGACATGAAAAAGCCAAAATAGCCTTTGAAAAAAGATGAAAATAGCTAAAAAAAATTTGTTGATATCTAAAAAAAACGCTAGAGTAGTAAAACGATAGTTTTATTGATTTAATCCAGTGTTTTTGGAATATTTTGATGCAAAAAAATTCTTCAAACATTCTTCTTCTAGGAGTGAATGCAAAAATAAAAATTGAAAAATCTCTTCGCTCATATTTTTCATGACTTTTTAAAATTTGCTAAAAATTACTATTTTAAGCCCCTTTTCCTCCTTCTCATACAAAAAGTGGCTTTTTAGCAATTTTCAAAAAATCATAAAAAATACTAGCGAAGTTAATTTTACAATTTTTTTCAATCATTCTTAGAATTGTTTTAAGAATTTTTTTGCATTGAAATATTTATTTTTGGGACCGAGGAAAAAAATACACTTTTACAAAAAAATTTAAAAATTGTCCATGGGTACTTAAGGGGTTAAGGAAATTTTTGCATCATTCAAACGGAATTTAAATGAATAGATGATTAAATTAAGAAATCTGCATCCAATCTTTTGGTTTATCGATTTTTTTTTGACACTCAAATGGAAAAAATACTACAAAGTATTTAAGTGTGGCATCGTAAAGCATAAAAATACATTAAGTTATCAGATGTTTTCAAAAAGCTAAAATTCTTTTTGAAGTAGTTAAAATTCCCGCTACCCGCTGTTTTACAATTCATCCCGCATTTGCCAGTTGCAACCCACTAAATCTGTCGGGAAAATAGCTAAATTGGCAACACTGGTTGTCAGTCGCTAACCGCACTAGCAAGAAGGAAATAGCAAGCGCGCGTCTGAGGGAGAAGAAAATATATAAGCAACAGTGCTACCATTTGCACTTTTTTCAGATAGATTTGCGATTTTTAAATTACAAACATTCGCTATCCAGAAATCTTGTGATTTTTTATAAATTATAAATATAACTGACGAAGTCAAAAATATATACTTGCCGAATAATAATAATTACGAGTATTCTATAAAACTTAAAGTCGTCAGTTTAAAAAAAAAAAACAATTTTTCCCATATTCTGTGCTGCTTTTTGTTTTTCATATACTTTGTTAATGGCTTGTGTTTTTTTTTGTGACGAGCGCTGCAGTCATAAAAGTGTCCACCTTTATTTAATCTATCTGAAATTAAAATTGTTTTGCCAAATAAAACATTGTTTCAAAACTTGATTGCTAACTTTTTTTACTGCCGGCACTAAACTTGTGGTGTGTGTCTCAGCTAAGTGCCATTGACTTGCCCACACCGAAAGCTTTTGTTGTCTGCAAGCTCTTTGGAGGCGCCACCTATTGGAGAAGCAGTAACGCTGTGTGCTATTTGTGGCGCCATCTGGCTTATTGCCAGGCAAATCTGTTGTTTGGTGGAAGTATACGCTAAGCTTAGCGAAGACACAAGCTCATCCGTACTTTACTAACGGTTTTTTAATGCTCTTATTTAAATTACAATTTCGTTTTCTTTTTCTCTTGTTGCAGCATCCGTCTTGCCCGCGTCCACAGAGTCAATGTGAATATTGGCAGTTATATTAATCGCACGGATCTACCAAAAACAACAAGCATTACAAAAATCACAACAACAACAACAACAACAAAAACACATATTTTACGATCTAGAGACAGATTCAGATTCAGAAGCAGCACCAAATACAGCACTCAGCAGAAGTTCGGTACCAGAGACGACGACGGGTAAGTTGCAATAATCTAACATTATCGAATTATTCGATATCCTAAAACTCAAACTCAGTCATTTCCGTTGCCCCAAAAAAATAAAGTAGAAAACATATTAGTAATAAAAAAAAAGAAAAAGTATTTGCCAAGGTTGTTGTTTCTTTTTGCTTGAATTCGCATGATTGGCTGAAATATTGTGCGAGTCCTTCGGAAGGTACAATGGACTCTGGCTCATGACAAGCTGAAATCTGTGCCAACAACCTTCGCAGCCATGCAAAATTAACGTATATACACACACACACACACACACACACACATAGGTATGTCTGTTTGTATGGGTGCTCATAAATATGCAGTTGCTTTGCCTGGATTGGATACGTGGTTAGATGTGTTTGGGTTAGAGTTAGTGGGTGGTTGGGTGGTTGGGTGGCTGGGTGGTGCACCATGTCTGGTGCTGACTGCCTGGTAGGTTGCTACTTCGTTGGCTGCCCGCCTGTCGCCGCCTTTTCGAGCACACTCCAAAGTACGTGACTTCGACTTTGCGTCGACGCCAACGTCATCGTCAAGGATTCGTATGTGTTGACTGCACTTGTCTGCCAGTGCTGCCACACTTTAACACTAAAATGTAGGTGGAAAAATAAAAAAGAATTCTAATATTAGATTTAAATGAAAATATGAATATTTGCAAAAAAAAATAAGCTTAGATGAATAGCATAAAAAAAGACAGAAAATAGCGTGTTTTTGTAACTTGAAAAATTTATTTATTTTAATTGAAAAAAAGTGTTGTTTAAAAAAATTGATTTAAACCTAATAACATTCTTAAAAAAAAGGTTCGGTTTGAAATTTTCATCCATTTCTATTACCGCAAAACTATTTCGCACTTGGAATAAAAAACAATGAAATAAACCAATAATTCATATTTAAATCATGTTTAGTAAAACTATTTTTAAAATTTAAATTTTTGGATACAAAAGTGTAAGTGGTTTTAAATAACATTCAATCCAAGGTGAAAGCCATGACCTTTGGTTCAACAGGTAAAATATTAACTGGCTTTCAAACCAAGACTAAATCTTTTTCTTTGATTCGAACTACCGTAACGAACCGTTTCCAATGTTTTTGAGGCTTGAAGCCTTGATCAGACATTTAAAAAATAAAACTAAAAAAAGCTAAATCTATCGATAAATAAGCTAAAAATGGCAACACTGTTGCCTGGCCTAACTTGGCTGGGCTTGGCTTGACTTGGGTTGGCTTGGCTTGGCTTACATCCTGTCCTGTCCCGGGCTGTTCTGGTCTGGTCTGGTCTGATTTGGCTGTTGTTGTTGGCCATGTTTTATGTAAGGCCATCCCATGCTCCAGTCGTGCCTGCCTGCCTGCCACCATTCCGCCCACCGTCCCTCAAGCTGTCCTTCAGTCTGCGAGTGCAACGAACGCTGCCCTTTAACCTACATACACATAGGATGCGCACACATAACCAAACAAACCATCATCGTCGGGTCTATTGCTTGACGGGGGAACGGAGATGGAGGTGGAGGTGGAGGGGGCAACTCAACAGTAGCTCTCTGTATGACAGGGCCTGGTTAACATGATATATATATGCACGTATGTATGTATCACATATAGAACATGAACATTTATTTATAGGTAACTTTACCCAAATATTTTTTTTTAGTATCACATTTTCGAAAATATTTCGCATACAAACAAATAGAAAAGGAAAGAAGATTGGTTTTCAAATGTTTTACAATAACTCTTTTAATGTTCAGCTAGATTTTTACTAAGAGATATATTTGAAGTCTACATGAATTTCTTGTGCATTATTCGTGAAAATATCTTAAAACTAGTTAAGCAACATCTTAACTTGACTTTGAATAAATGGGCCTTACTTAGGTGACTGAAGCCCAAATAATTGGTGCTCAAGATTTGAATATAGTACGGGAAGCGTGAATTTTTTTATTTGGGAAAAGCTTATTATATACAATATGGGGGTAACCCAACCCAATCATTACCTGTGCTCCTTGATATCTTTCAAATAGAAACATCCAAGTATCTTATCTGTAAATGTATATAAATCAACTTATTGTACATAAACATGAACATTTCCACAGACGGTCCAACTCGCCTAAAAGCGTAAAATTGTTCAAAAACTCAAGTTGTTTATTTAAGAAATATACGCTAGTAGAAATTCACTAGGATGAAGATGACTCTACATTGGAATAAGTTCACTTTTTATATATATTTTACTCATTTTCCTAATAAATTGACTTCTAAAATGGACCGTTTGTATTCTTACGATTACACTAAGTGAGATATTCAAGGGTGCCACAGAAATCGCTTTCGCTTGAATTTCACCTAAATTTGTATGAAATTTGAGTGAAATTCAAGCGAAAGCGATATCTGTGGCACCCCCGATTAATATTGTAACATGAATCATTAGATTTAAATAAAACATTCAATATATTTATTTGTATTAAATAAATATTTATGTGTATTAAATAAATATATTGAATGTTTAATTCAAAACTAGTTTTTTCAAGCTGCTTTCAATATATCGAATATCAAAAGTATTAAGTCAACAACGAATTTCATTTCTGCCGCGCTTACGATGCACTGTTTTTTATAAATAATTTGAAAACGACAAGTCCTGAAATCTTGTCTTTTATAATAAAAACAATGTTGACATTAAGCATTAAGCAGGTAGAAAATTTTTTTTTAAAATGTTAATTTTTGCTTTTTTTTTTTCATTTAAATAGACACATATGACAATGTTAAAAATTACCCGTATACCACAACATGCTTGTGAGATCGCTTTTCCACATACAAAGTCAGACGGTTTTTCAATAATAAAAAAAACTATCACCATTTTTGTAAAATTTTAAAGAGAATTTTCATTATAGCAAAATACGAGCTTTTAAAAATTGGATTCAAGAAACAATCTTACAGGATTTTCAGTTATTCATGTAATTGTTTCAAAAATATGTAAGATATTCACATATATTTTTTTAAACAAATTTTAATAAAAACTGTTTAACAGATCTCATGATTTTTTTTTCTTTTTACTTATTATAAAAACCGTTTCAAATTATGGTAAAAAATATGGGGATTTGTAAATTTTTTAAAACAATTACTTGAACAGTTGTATATATGTAAATATGTACATAATATTAGCATGTGATGGGTTCATGTTTTGTTTTGAAGCGATGAGGTTCAAGTTATGATTGATTAGACTGAATCATAATTAAACCATCTTTATTAGCTTATTTGAGTAAGCAGCCTAACGAAATGTTGGACTACCAGTTATTGGCGAGGTGCATGCGACATGGCCAACTGCACATTGCACACGGTGGCGAACGAGCTTCCAGCTGGCAAATCAATAGCAGGCTCAGTCGCATTCGCAGACGCAGACGCTGCCGCAGCGGGAGGCGGACATGTCTATTACGCCATCGCCAAAGCAACAACAAAAACAGCAACAACAACAAACAAACTGACTGCATCGGTGGCAGTGGCAGCAACGGCAGTGGCTGAAATATCTTCATTTTCATCGTCGACATGCTGAAGCCACTACAAGCAAACATGCATGTGATTACGTCTGGGAGTGTGTGTTTTTTTTTTTTTTAATTCGTGTTTATTTCACCTATTTATCTTAACTCTAGATAATTATAACTAGTTAACTTAAGAAGTAGAGTAGTCTTTCCCTGCGGAACTACTTTTAGTCAGTGCATCGCAAGATCTGGGAGTGTGTGTGTGTGTGTGCGTGTGTGAATGTGTGTGTGTATGTTGGTCGGTCGAATTGTTTTGGGTGAGCAGGCGGGTCGGTCGCCTTCGCGTCGCTTCTATTTACATTTCCACGCTCATTCGCTGTCACTGTTGGCGCCTCTGCTAGCGTTGCTTCTAAGTTGCAGTTGCAGCAACAGCAACAGCAACAGCGACAGCGACGCATCGCAGACGTTCAGACGAAAGCGAAAGGCCATTGTCCGGAATTTTGTTGACCTACTAAGAGGCAGAATGTAAAGTACGAGGCATAGCTACACTGTCATTGCCGTTGCCGAAGTCTTTGCCGAATGAAATCAACACGAGCAGCGAAAGCTTTGGGCGCTGAAAGCTTTTGCCTTCTGCGCTGCGCTCATTCTGCATTAAGTTCGTTATATGAAAGTTCGCCGCGTCTCGCTTCTATTTTAGCTATGAAACAGCAATAGCAATAGCAACCACAACAACAACAACAACATCTAATGCCCTGCATTTTCGATATCAACGAAGTCAAAGCCGAATTGTAGCGAGCGCCAAGTCTATGAGCAGCAGCAGCATGTCATTCACCTTTTGGCCGCCGCTCTCTGGCTCTCTGGCTCTCTTTGCGCTGTTCATACAAAATACAAAAGAGCTACATATGCATGTCATACATACAAACATTTGTACATTCTGCGTTGTCTGCTTTGCACACTCTCTCGCTCTCGCTCTCAGTCTTCAACTTCAAGCTGTGCTCTCAGTAAGCGGGCGGGAAGGGCTTTACTGGTTGGCTGGCCCTTGTTATGCTCTTTGTCGCGTACTCGCGCTCTCTTGTTGGCGCTGCGTAGCTGGCTTAACGCCTACGCCACAACGCAACGGCACAATGACAATGGGATGTCAAGAGAGTGGGCAAGGAAGGGTCACAATAGAAAACGAAGCGTTGCCGTCAAATTTGATGAGCAATGAATGATGTGTGTGTGTGTGTGCGTTAAGTTTTTTGTTTTTACTTTCTCTTGGCAAATAGAAAATAATTACATACACATCAAGACATACATATAAATACATGTGAATGCGTATAAATATATTTTACACATACATATGTATATGCATATGTTCCATACATACTTACAATTATAAGAGCTTTGAGCAGTCTTTATATTTCTGCAACTGTTTATTGAATTGCATTGGATCGTTTCCTGCATATTTATACATACATACATACATACATATGTCACCTCATTCAATATTCATGAGCTTTGCATTTGTCTTTCTCTCTGTCTCCCTCGCTCTGCAGTCACGCTTAACTGCACAGAAAGTTCAAATTAACAGTGCACGGCCGCTTTGAATGCACAGACAAAAAGCACAACCCCCAACCTAACTTGGGCAACTCTAGCGAGCTTTAACCTAGTTTAAGGTCATTTCCAAGTCAAAGACAATCAACAACTCGCAAACAAGCGCATATGTGTGTGTGAGTGTAATAGAAGAGTTTTATTTTTATTTTTCTCTTTTTGCAATTGCCGTCATTTGTGCCTTTACGTTTTGACATTTGGAGTGCAGGTAAAAATATAAAAGCAAAATACAGTGGAGTGGGGGGAGGGTAGGGGAGAGGGAGGTGCATAAGAAACGATTGCATTGCATGCTAGAAATATTATAAGCCATCTGGCATTTGTCAAGGACTATGTGTGTGTTTTTGTGTTTTTTTTTTTTGTTTTTTGTCTCTTTTTCTGCATCTTATCTAACTGTTGTTTACACACGTTTCGATGTTTAACGCAATTTTTGACAGTGTCCAAAATTAAGGTCACAATAATCTTGACATTGCGCGAGAACAAACGATGACGATGACGTTTGTTGCCGCCAACACTCGGGCCCCTTAACACCTCACCTCACCCCACCCAACCCCAACTTATTTTATTGCTCAGCTCATCACCGAACCCGTCTCTCATTCTCATTCTCTCTCTCGCTCGCTCGCTCGCTCTGATTCTTTTTGTCTCTCTCTCTGCAGCTTATCAATCGCGCTGTGCGCGTCGTCAACAAAAAATTATTATTTTCTCGAAGCTCTGCCCGCTGCCGACGTCGCAGTCGACGTTGGTGATAATGAAATTGAAATTTCATTGCTAATTGCGTTTAATATTTATAATTGACCTAAATAATTTGTGATTGGCTTGCAAAAACAAAAACCAACAAAGAATAAAGAAGACCAAATGAAAAATAAAATCCCACAAAGAAAGCGACTTGAAAAGGGTCACTCCATGGGAAAGATGAGAGATGGCAGAGGCAGAGGCAACACTTTTGCTGTACTCCAGTATAGGATTCCTGTGTGCTGTGAAGTCTATTCGCATATCTAATAATAAGCGATCATTGAATATGATCAACATATTGCACAGATGCGGCACCAACAACAACAGCAACAACAACAACCACAATAACTTGCAAATCGAACAAAATAAATATGCTAAACATTCGAGCACACACACACACACACACACAAACATAACGCAACATTCATGCATGCATATTTACATATACAGAGGTAACTCAATTCGGGCTCCCCCTCGATCCCCTTTGCTTACACGTAATTCCCGACTACTGCGGCTGCATCTGTCTCTGTTTAGATGCTCTTCAATAGGGTATTTGCATTTTGTAAGGCAATATGTAACCAAGCACACAGTAGTAGTAACAGCATCGTCCCAACCCATATTCATCATCATCTCAGCATCATTAGCACCGTCCATATAGAAACCTAAATCTCAGAGACTGTAGGAGGTAATTTATAGAAATTAATGACGTTGGCTGTAAATACAAATTCTATTAAAATAACTACCCCGTTTTTTTTTCATGTACATTTTAATGTATCTCTAAAATATTGTAAGTAAAAACAAACAATCAGTAATGTCGAAATATATTACTCAGAATACGAAAACTCGGAAAAAGAAATTCGGAATCCAAAATTGGGAATCGTATAATTAGGAATCCAAAATTACGAATCCGAAATTAGGAATACATTTATTAGGAATCCAAAATTAGGAAGGCAAAAATTGGGAAAGCAAAAATTGGGAAAACAAAAATTGCGCGATTTTTCATAAAATATTTTTGATTTCGGCTTTTTTCCTATCAGCAAAAGAACAACATTTGTCGAACCATTTGTTTCAAAATCAGGACTTTGATTGCCAGCGCATGTGATATTTATTCGAACCATTTATTTCAAAATTTACATGTTTTGCACATATTTTTCAGTGTTGGTAGAAATGCAGTAGTTTGATCATCAGCTTCTTGACACGCTTGTACTACTAAGTCTGTGGCTTTTTCTCTTAATGATTGAGCATTTTTTTAAATTCGAAAGAATTTAACCAAAGACAGGAAAACCAAAGATACGTTTCCCAATTTTTTTTCCTAATTTGTGTACTCTGAATCTTTTTCTTAGTTGAAATTCCGAATTTATGATTTCTAATTTTTTCATCCCAATTTTGGATTCCTAAAATTTTCTTCTCTGTTTTTTTTTTGTCTATTTTAAAATTCCTTACAAAAGTTTCGGAATTCGTATGAGGTACCATACTTGATTAAAGTAAGGGTTTTATTTGCTTTTAGCTATTATTTGAATAATCTTGAATTTAATTAAGGCTCACATGTCGATTTTAATGCTGAATTATTATTATTTGATTCTAATAGTAAAATTTTAAAAATTACATGATAAAATAAAGAATTAGAAATAGAATAGAATAGAATTTATAGAAATATTGAAATAGAATTATAAACTTGCATTTCTCAATGATTTGTCGCTTCTGTGTAATCGCTATAATTTGGATATAAATAGCTAATTACACAATAACTGATCTGCACGTCGAGGGTATTCACTGTTTCAAGAAACTTAAAATTGCTTGCTTTCAGTTGTTATTGTCATTGTCTTTGCCTCGCCTTGGCTCTCGGCTGAGTTCGGCTCTCTCGCTGCTCGCTGCTCGCATCTCGCCTATCGCTCTCGCTCTCACTCTTACACGAAAAGTGTTTGCTCTTCGCCCTGTTCCGACGACGCGTCGCGTCGTTTGCTCATTCGCGACAAAAGTAGGTGAAAGGTCTTCAACCTTTTTGCATGAAAACAAAATTGTGCACTGCATGGCAAAAAGGGGCGGGTGTGCAAGTCTCAATGTGTGTGTGTTTTTTTTTTTTTTTTTTTTTTTTAATTCTTTAATGAAGCATAGATAATAAGTACATATAAAACGATCTAAAGATATAACAAGTAGTGAGTTGAAAGATATAAAAGATAGATAAGGATGAAGAGAAGTGGAGAGAAAAGGGGCTTCGTCCGCTCCCGCGGGATTGGGCTATGGAGTTCTACTTCGCGGGGCGGTTGAAGACATGCTAAGCTCTTGGACCTAGTCGGCGGCTCTACTCCTCTCTCGGCGGCGCAGCAATGTGTGTGTGTGTGTGTGTGTGTGTGCTGCAGTTCTTGCCAGCAGCAGCTGTTGTTATTGTTGTTGTTGTTGTTGCTGTTGCTTCTTGTAAGTAGCGTAACAAAATAAAAATTCAAGATAAATAAAAATGCAAGCGAAAAGGCGAACAAATGCAAAGCAAAGTGCATGGCCAGGTGGGATGTGTAAATGTGTTGGTGTGCTTCGCCGCAGGAGGGGGAGAACTAACTGACTGACTGACTGACTGACTAACCGACAGAGCGAGCAGCGACAAATGCAACTGCAATCATTTGCTATTTTTAGCACTGCAAACGCCAGCAGCAATTACAGCAACGCAAAATACACGCACACACACAAACACTAAAACACACACACATACATATGCACATAGCCTGGACTTGGACCTATCCCAATAGCCCAACGCAGGCGGCAGGTCGCGTTAGCAGCGCCGTTGACGTCGCGTCGCGTCGCCTCTTGTCATTCAGTTTTCCTTTTCGCAATGAGCGACGAGAGAGCGCGAGCAGTGCAAAAGCTTTCTGCAAGAGAGCGCCTGTACATTAGCAAAGCTTTTACGAATGCATTGCAACAACAAGCATAACAACAATAAAGGGCAGAGCATTGTGAACGTCCCTCACCGCGACCCACAAAAGCTTCGTGGTCCGCACAGAGAGACAGACGCGCAGACATAGACATTGATTTTCTATGTCTATGTCTATGAGTCCGGGGCACAGCAGATGCTCCTGCGGATTCCCTGGGTTTCCCGTTGGGCCCAGTCCCAGGCCCATTCCCAGGCGATGGCCCTGGCTGTGGTCCAGCCAGTAGCCCGGGCGCTCAGCTGTGCCAGCAGTACCAAAAATAAACCCAGGGTCGTAAACATGGTCAGTTGACTCTCGGCCACTGAACACATTCGCCTGTTATGCTGCCCCTTCCAACTCTCGCCCTCTCGTTCTTCCTTGTCACCTGTAGCATCTTCCTTATAAACGGCACTTCGCCCAATTTGTTTTCCCCCAAAATACATATTATTAATTCTCGGTTTTGTTTTTGGTTCTCTTTTCAGCCATTCCCATTTCCATTTGCGCGAAGTGGGATTCGCAGCCAAAGACGTCGATTCAGTAGCAGCTGCCTCGCTTAAAGTTAAACCGGTAAGTCTTCGGTCCTCCTCCACACGATATCTCATCAATTAGACAAAATACTTTCGATTTGAACTTGTTACCTGGTTAATATAGGCTGGGACAACATTTTTGATGGATGGTTAAATTTTTAATTGTTTAACAATATTTACTAAATATTAAAAAAAAAAATTTAAATTTTGTTTGATGGTATTTGAGTTTTTATAGCTGATTCAAAAACTTACTGTGCGCTGGTTGAAATAAACTGTTACCCACTGTATGTTAGTTTTCACCAGAGCTGCTAACCGGTTCTAAGCCGAGCCGTACAGAACCGATTCGGTCCTGGTCTTTTGGATCATGAAACGAATCAAAAAAAAGATCATCGAATCCCAAACCGAATCGGTAGCCCCATCTTACCATAAATTTCACAGTATTTTATATTTTATCAAATGTAATTAGAAATATTTAGAAATATTTTCTTAATTATTGAGAATTTTTTTATTGAATAATATTAAATGACTTAAAAATTAAAAAGAAAAATCAAACCAAAAACTCGCTCTAGGAATTGAATCTTCGATTCGAACCTTCTCAATAATCATCATATAGAGGAATGCCACAGAAATCACTTTCGCTTGATTTTGACTTAAATTTGTTTGAAATTTGTGGCAAATTCAAACGAAAGCGATTCTTGTGGCATCCCTGATTGTAAGTTCTTTTCCTGGAAATTTAGTTCTTTCTCTTCTAGCCGTTATGCATGAATCGGTTACTAAACGGTTATTTCGATTTGAATGATTTTGGTTTACGTTTACCAATTTCAATCGGTTAATAACGGTTACAGTTTCGGTTTATCAGGTTTATAGTCCTTTTTCAATATACATAAACACACGACACACATACACACACACACACACATACATACACACACACACTCATAGCCAGACATATAGCCAATAATAAATACCCTTTTGACAAGTTGAGCACAAGTATTACAGCAACAACAACTGAAAACTAAAAAAAAGAAGAAAATCAAAAGGCTGAAAGTAAAGAAAATCAAATACAAATACAGACATGCATACGCAGCCAGCTAGACAGGCACATATATGTATATTTATACATATGTATGTATATATAATATATATGTATATGTGTATATCGCAGTATAGAAGAAGAAGAAGAGAAACTGTGCCAATGCCCTGACAACGGCACAAGGTGATGATGCAAACTGCAACACGAAGTCGGCAACGACGACGATGCCAGTGACGCCAATTGCAATGATGATGGGCGGCAGATGAACAAGGCAAGGAGGCGGGGCAGAGTGAGACAGAGAGAGAGAGGGAGAGAGCTCCAGTGGGAGTTGCTTGTTGGACGTACGGCAAAACGGGTAAACGATATGAGGGGCAGAAAGATGAAAGAGAAAGATGATGATGATGAAAAAGAAAGATGATGATGTTGATGATGACGTTGATGATGTTGTTGTTGATGATGATGATGATGTTGTTGCTGATGATGATGATGTTGTTGATGATGATGATGTTGTTGTTGATGATGATGTTTTTGTTGCTGTTGTTTTCATTGTTGCGTTAATACGCAACATGACTTGCCAAACAAACACATTCAACACACACACACATACAGAGAGGCAAACAACGTCTCCTCCTTCTTCTAGTTATCCGCCTGCTCCTTCCCCGCCTCCACAAGTCTCTCCTTAGCCTACACAGAGGAAAAAAATCAAATATTTCGTACTTAAAACGCCACATTTCAAACTTGATTTTTTACATAGATTGAAATTACTACTCAAGTATTTTGATTATATTTAAAGTACGATATTTTAAGTACAAAGCAAGCAACACCTCACGCAATCGAATAAAAATAATTAAAATCATCAGTTAGTGTGAAAGTAAATGAATTTTGACTACAGAAATTACTCTGTGAAATACAGTCTTAAGTTCTCAGTGCCAGACGATCTGATCATAGCAGACCAGCCAGAACAATTTGGGAATTCTAAGGCAGCAAACTTAAAAGAGATATAAGTATTAAATAACTTGATTCAAGATTTTAAGAACTTGATCTGTGAGTCGAACCTGAGTCCCAAACTTATATTAAGAATATTGGTACTCATTTTTAAGTAATTTTTGAGTTTTACTTTTATGAAATATACATTTTAAGTATCGACAATATTTAAATCGAGTTAATTCGAACTTTATTTTAGCTCTCCGGTTTTTTTTCTCTGTGTATTCACCGTTGCAAACACGACGTTTGCTGTTTGTTGTGGGTGCCGTTGTTGATGTTGTTGGTGCACCAGGAAGGCCGAGCAGTTGTCGAGGCCACTGGGTGTCACAAAAGTGGGGAACGGGGGATGCGGAGATGCGAAGACTTAGGCAGGCGAGTTGAATGGTTGATTGTTGAGGGTTGCAAATTGTTGTTGCGATGCAAACAAGGAAGTAAATTTTCGAAATGGATGCCAGCAGAGGCCGAAACAAAAAAAAAAAATAAAAAAAAGAGTGGCAACGACCAAGGCACATAGGGAAGGGATTTTTAGATGTGTGTGTGTGGGAGAGACTGAAGTGTCCATTTGGCCATCATTCAAGTGTTTGAACAGTGCACTTACCTTCCGCCCCTCTAACCATCTTCACCCACTTCTCAGCTTCACATCAACTTTTGCTTATGCAATGGAAAGTGGCAAAGCGAATCAAAAGCAACAGCAACAAAATTGCATAGAAAGAAGCTTCAAGACAAACAAACAACACAGTACAGTACACACTTTACATGGGTTTGACTTGTGTAAAGCTGGTTACAAACCTTTTGCCTGCAAGACAAGGATGAGCTCTATGAAAGGGAACACAAATCACTATCAAACAGATTTCTATATGATATTATACAATTATGTGGGCGATTTTTATGGCAATATAATGTTGTAACATTAGTAAACTCTTCTTGGATCACAATGAGATATATTATACATAAAAGTATTAAGATTATATCAAAATGATTGCTTTCAAAGAAACTATTTATTTTATTAAGATAATTTTAGAGGAAGAAAAAGTTCTTAAAAAAAAATAAATGCATAAACATTTGAGAAAACAAAATATTTTTTGTTTTCATTTTAAATCGAACCAAGGTTCATCGGTTCCTGAAAGCTATTGCTTGACCTATCGAACCGAACTCCCACCAAAATTATACCATAAATATTATATATCAACCAGAAATCATAAGTTTCATATGTAGCATATGCAAATTCAGTTTTTAAGAAAACAAAAACTGTTTTAGTCGAATGAAATGAATTGAATGTGCGTCTGTGCAACTTAATGTACCTTATAGGGTATCTTGCCGTCGTGCATTATCTATTTATTGGGTGTGTGTATATTTGTGTCCGATTGGATTTGATTCGATTGGCGGCTGCCTCAAGCCGTGCCGACTGCCGACTGCCAACATCCAACATCCAACTGCCGCCATTGACTCGTTGACCGAGCGACTCACTGAGCAAACTATACAGACACACACACGTATACATATTGTACATACATACATGCATATGTATGTGCACAAGTACATTTGTATGGTTTGTGTTTGCGTGCAATTGTGCGCCACCTTTGAATTGAAATTTGTAAGCGAAATCGAAAGTTCAATAAACTTTCACGTAATCGACAAATTGTGAGCGATGTTGTGGATGTTGATGAGTCGTCGGATGCTAGTCGAATGCAATTTGCTGTTGTTGTTGTTGTTGTTTCTTTATGTTGCTATTTTTGTTGCTTTCTTGATGTTGTTTCGCTGTTGTTTGGCCGCATTCAATGTTGAATATACTCAATGTGTGTGGCCAAGGGGGCGTATGCGTAATTTACACATTGCACATTACGTATACGCAGCGACAGTTGACGGTCAAGCAATAACATTTGAGCACTGTGCAGTGTGCATTAAAAAAATATACATGTTAACATACATATGTACATATTTACAGTATGAAGTGCGTATAACATTGAGAAATTATTGCATTGCCAATTGCCTTTGCATTAAAGCTCTAACGCTATCGCTGTCTCTGTTGCACTCCAACACGATAGCTACTATTATACTTGTGCGCTGGCAAAGAAAGTGAACAAGTACGAAGTAACGAACAGCAAGAAACACGGAAAGAGTGAAAATAAATGAAATTACATAAAAGTAACAACGAACCCACAACAGACAACACAACAGCCAAAAGCAACAGAAACAATCACATGAATGCCAATCAGGCAACAAAAAAAAAAAAGTAAATAAAAATAAATAAAAAACAACCAACCAACAATAGCAACAATAACAAGAAAAGCAACAGCAATAAACTGTAACAGCAGCTTAAGCATAGAAGCAAATGAAAACAGAGAGAAATCTAAAGAGAGAGCGACAGCGGCAGAGGCAGCGGCAGAGGCAGCGAGAGTGCTGCTGCAGCAGTAGCAAAAGCAGCGACAGCAGCAGCAACTTTTGATCGCCACAGTCTCGTCTCGTATCGTCATTGCACTGAACTTTATGCTCTCTGCATTCTTCCTGTGGCATTTGCGTGTTCTGCTCTCTCTCTCTTCCTTTGCTGCTCTCTCTGATTTTTGTTGCCAGTATAGTTGTTGCTGCTGCTGCTCTTGCTCTTGCTCTTGCTCTCTGCATCATTCCAATTCCGTTGGCTTTCACAACTATTCCCGTTCGCTTGGCCGACTTCTATGCTTAACACTTTACTCAACTTCACACCAAAGCAAACGAAACCACTCCGCTGCGCTCCACTCCACTTCACTTCACCACACTTCACCACACTTCACTTTACTTCACTTCAATTCACTTCACAGTGCGTGCTTCGCTCTTGTCTGCTTCTTTCCACTCATTCGACGCTTTGCCCGAAATTGGGTCAGCCATTGAACCCGTTGCGACGACTACACAAGCGTCGGCATTGGCGTTGCTGCTGCTGCTGCTGATGTTGACGTTGACGTTGACGTCAATGCTAGCGTTAGCTTTGCGTCTGCGTCGCCGTCAGCGTCGCTGCCTTAGTGTCGGATAGTCAGCACGTGTTCTTTGGGTCAGAAGATGGTTGAAACAATGTACTTATGACTTGCGTGATTAACTGACGGCGTCTGTGACGTCGACGTCAACTTCTGCGCTGACGCTGACGCTGACGACGACTGTGACTGTGACTGTGGCTTCAAACGGCGATCTTCATTTTGCTTTGGCCAAAGTCGTGTATGAAACTTAAGGTTATGGTCACTCGCAGTGACGGAATGACCCCCAACTCTTTCCCCTCTTTCTACTCTTTACTCTTGCCACCGCCACGCCCCGCAACGCATAAAACAGATAATAAAAAGAAAAAACGAAAAATGTAACCGAAACAAAATTTCACTTTCACATCAATTACGACGACGCTGAAGTACTGTACTTGAAAAAGTTCAACTACACACGCTTGCATACACATGTATGTGTGTGTGTGTGTGTGTGTGTGTGTGTGCGTGTGAGAGTGCCGCGTTTGTTTGTATGTGTTTTGTAACTGCTGTCGAGCCAAGCCATCAAAATTGTTTGAGGGCAGATCGACAACTAAACAGCTGACACCCCCAAATTCTCTCTCCCCGATCCCGGTCTCTTCTGTCGCTTTCTTTTTTCGCTTTTTGTTTTTATTTTCGTTTTTTGGATACACATTTGAATGATGACCACTCCACTGACAGCTCCTTAAATATACATAAATCTATGTATGTCCATATGCATATGATTCATTTTAACGAATATTTCAATCATTTTTAAGCCCTTCCATTCCCCGCCCTTCGCCAAATGTCAATGAACGCTTAATGCTCAGCTTTCCGCCCTTTGTTGGATGTTGTCAACTCGGTCTCGAAGACCCAAAACTGGAAGTTCAAGTGACCGAAAAGCGGCTTGAAGAGCGCCACTTGGGTATACCCTATACCCTAGTCGCACAGAGAGTGCTAACAAGTGAATAATGGGGGGGGGAAAGAGATAGAGAGAGCTTTAACGACTTTGCCGGTCGACCCTTGAGTAGAAAGTGTAAAGGGCATTCTTATTTCTCCTGTAAAAGTCGCACTTGGTATACCCTGCAATTATAACAAAAAATAGAGAAACTACAACTTAACATTGATTATTCAGAGCCCTTATTAACCTTAACTGTGAGACTTGTCTTTGTAATTATAAATAATAAATTTTAAAACTTTTTTACCTCTTTAAAAAGCAGTTTTAATAATCCATAATCGATGCATTGATTATCTACATCGCTGTGAGCTATATTCATGATCTTAATACTAACTGATAACTTCAAGTTAGAAGTGAAGTTGATCCCATTAGAAGTAAATTTTTAATTTTCAAATTAATTTAAAAAATTAATTTATGGTAATACATTATCTATGGTTTTTTTTTATTATAGTTGATTACGGCTCCTTAAAGAAAGTATGAAATCCATTGGGTTAGATTATTTCTGTAATCTAAACAATTTATTAAAATAAATAACAAACTGGACTTACTGCATATTCAGTATATTCAAAGCTTAAAGCAGAAAACTCCAAAAATTTCCGGAATTTGAAATTATTTTTTGTATGTTTTTTTTTAGATTTATTCACACCCTAAGGACCGTTTTTTCAATATCGAACTAAGAAATTTTGAGTCAAATTGTATAGAATTTAATGTCAAATTTGAAACTATCTGTTAAATAACATTTATATGTACATTGAAAAGACCTAATGTTATTGCCTCAAAAGTTTAGTCGCGTTTGCTGTTTTAAATTTGTTAGTTTTGTTTTGTTTTTGTTGTTTTTGTTTTCATAGTTCGCTGAGGGTAGCGACCCAGCGTCGAGTTGGAGTCTAAATTGAAACCGGTTACAGTTACACACAGCTTAAAAATTGGATTTTTTTTTTGGGGGTCAACATGCACACACATGTTGAGTGTGTGTGTGCGTGTGTGTGTGTGTCAGATGCAGATGTGTCGCCCTCTCTCCTGGCCCTAAGCTGAATATGACTTGACACACCTCAAAGCCCGCCATCTTCCGCTGCAGTCTCCATATTTTCTCGGTTTTCCCCCTCTCGCATGTAATTCTGTCTTTTTTTTGGGTATCTTTCTTGTTGTTTTTGGTAGCTTAATTCGTGCGTGTTGTGCGTTTTTTGTTGTTGTTGTTGTTGTTGCTGTTTATACACATACAAAATACATATTTCTTTCTTTCTTTTTGGGTTTGTTTTTTTCCTTCAGAAAATAAACTTGAACTTGCCCGTTCACTTTTACTTCATACCTTTCCCCGTTCCCCCACCCCGTTTTTTCTCTTTCTTTCTCTCTCCCCGTGCTCTGCACTGTTGTTTCTTTTTGGCGTTAAGTGTTGCCCCTTTTGATTGTTGTTGTTGTTTTCTGTTGTCTCAGATGCTTTTGGGGAAGATTACATGGCATCGTTGGCCGTTGATCATGAAAATTTTCAATTCAAGTTTAGTGAAATTTAACGCTCACAGCAAAATGTAAATGGTATCACCTAGCAAAGCCAGAGGAAGAGACGCCGAGAGAGAGAGCAAAGAATGAGGTTTGTGAAAGAGTAAACGGGCTGTATTATGGTATGAAAAGCAAGTTCAAAGTGCGAATAAACGCAATTATGTACGAGTACATGAAATCCAACTCTGACACTTGAAACTGTTGCCGAAACGGAAATACGATACCAGGAAGCAAAACTAGACTTAAGAAACTCTGCTCCAAAGCTCTATGAACATTCCACTTTTAAGGAAGCCTCTGATATCTTCCATACAGCAAGAAATTCCAATAATACATTTCCAAATGTCGTCAAAACTTTGGAAATTTCAAATTTTCTTAAGCCGAGTAAGAAAAATATAATTGGAGTCAAGACTTTTTTATGATTTTTTTAAATTTGCTAAATTAGCCAAAAAAAAAAAAATACTAGCGAAGAGATTTTTTGCAGTCACTATAAGAGTTATTTAGAGAAACTTTTTGCATCAAAACATTTTTTGTTTGAGACCAAGGAAAAAAGTCAAAACAGTAGACTTTTAAAAAATTTTAAGTTTTCAATGGGTTTAAAGCTACTTAATGGGCTAAGGAAAGTTTTGTATCATTCAAACGGGGCTTAAATGTCCTTTCCATTGATGCCAAACTTTACATACAGTAAATTCATATTACGAGTAGATTTAACTTTAGTTTTGTCAAAATACTTTATCCGATGACTATTAAAATCAGTGGTCAAAAAGAACAAGCATAAAATACATTTTTCATACCAAAGATTGATTTTCCAACCTAAACCAAGTTGCATTTAGATAGTTTTAAACTGAGAGACTAGACACACAGCCATGCGAAGAGACGGACACACCTCCCTTAACATTATAATACCTTTAATATTATTATAAGTTTTTGTGTGTACATATTTTTTTTTTAATATTGAAATTCCAAGTGAAAAACTAGTGAGCTTTAGTAATATTTATATTATTATTATTGCTGAGTTAAAAAAGTATTTTTTCTTCATACTTTTCGTGTATTTTAAAACTTTGATGTTAAAAAATCAAAGACTTAAAAACTTGAAGAAGATGTTCATCCAATGGATGTCAATAAATAGTACCTAACATTAAAAGACCCTAGGGTCGTTTTCAGCTTGACTTTATATAATTATTAGATCCTCATTTGCTGTGTTATTATAACCATTCGTCAAAGAAATTAGTTAGAGCAAAGAACTCAGAAAACTTGTAAGTGAATTGATTAGCATTCTAGTATTAATATATATAAAAGGTATTGCAAAATTTTTTACTTTCATAGAATTATAGGTTGCTTTCATTGGTTTTATTGATTAGGCAAAAGTTGAAGCAATTGACTAGAATTTTGATACCCGTTACTTAAAAAATAAGTAAAAGGGTATATTGTATCTCCGACCCTATAAAGCAGCGGTGAGCACGCATGGGCTCCGGAGCTAGCGGCTGCTCCCGAATTCAAATTTCGTGCCCACCGCTGCTATAAAGTATATATATTTTGATCAGCATCCATAGCCGAGTCGTCCGTCTGTCCGTCCGTCCGTCTGTGTGAGCGCCTAGATCTCAGGAACTGTACGAGCTAGAGCATCCAAATTTGGCACACAGACTTTTACAAGCCCCACGCAGATCAAGTTTGTTTAAAATTTTTTAGATTATTAAGTATTTTTTGGTAATTATTTATTATTATAAGCTATCATTCTACCTAATCGCAACAAGATCGGCCAAACAGGACGGTAGTAAAGGCGAATTTAAGTTTCAAGCAATGTAACTGCCTAAAAGTAAGCAATAAAAATATTTAATATTTATTTATTTAAGTTACGGATATCCTATAGTCGGGAACTTGACTGTAGCCTTTCCCGCTTGTTTATTTTTGTGGTCATGTTAATATTGGCTTATCATTACAAAGTAATGGGAATGGGAATTTATATGCAAATACAAATAGAACAGCTTAAGTACACAATAAGTCATAACTTTTAAGCCATTCAACCATTCAAACCCTCTCTGAATTGGTAATAAATGATTTGTGGGTTATTGATATAGACATCTGGAAAAAGAGAAATACAATATCTTATCGTGAATATCATGAACATACAAATAACATGGAGTATCGCTATGATCGATGATAATCAGTTTGAAAACATAAATTAAACATCTTTAATTAATTTAAAGAGAAGGAACAATTTAAATAAAGAAACCAGAAATAAATACCTAAAAAAAGTTCCTGTGAGGTCTTTCCATACAGGCTCAAAATATGATTACTTTATTTTGGTTTAATTTAATTTAAATTAAAAATCGAAATTTGGTTACTCTAACCAAATCAATTTTATCGATTTAAAAACTGAAATAAAAATATGATAACGATTGAAAAACATTAAATTATTCTTTTGTATTGAAGTCGACGAAGGATCAAGCTAGGGTATAAAACCGAAACGAAAATCGGATCAGTTTCATTTATGTATGTTCGCATTTTGCTTTTCGGTTACGCAAAGTTTTTGTCTGTTGGTTTCGTAACGGCTACCAGTTTTTTGCATGCTACCACCAAAAATAAAATTAAAATCTTTTGGATAAACGATGATGAATCTTTAAAAACATGATTGATTTTAATACTCATAGAACAGAAACTAACCGTTATAAATAAAACTGTTAGGAAATTGTTATTTTAGGTTAAATAATTACGGTTCTTTAGTATCATAGAATAATAAATCTCATTTTCGGTTACGTTTTCAATTCAGGTAAAAAATGTCAATCGGTTAACAAGTACGGATTCGGTTACGATATAAATTCCTGGTTTAAACTAAAACCTTAAATTCTAGGGTTCTTAAAACCAGTCCGTTTTGAACAACGGATTGGTATTGAGTATTTTATGATTATTGTAGGGTTGGAGAATGGAATTTGACGTTGACCATTAAATTTTATATAAGATATCGATAATTAAGTAATACAACGAATAAAATCAAGTAATAAACTAAATGTATATTCCTGGGTATCAAACCAAAACGAATATCGGTTTCAGTTACGGCTTTGACAACGCAACGGTTACCGGTCTTTTGAATGCTTCGGATTCGAATACCAGTATGATTTCGGTTCATAAACAAATATTAAAAATATTAAAGATATGTAAATTTTAAAAGAAATATTCCAAAATTTGTATTTTTAATTAGGGCAGAAATAGAAATGAAGTAAAGTCTTAAAAACCATGATTACACCATACCGAAATTATCCGTTATTCATGAATCAGCTTCTTAACAGTTATTTCGGTTTGTTTGGTAAAGGTTTCAGCTACGTTTACCAATTTCAATCGGTTACTACCGGTATAGGTTATGGTTATGGCTTTAATTCCTGGTATATTCTTCAAGATTTAAAAACTTGTTCAAAATCTCTTGTTTTCATTTTGTTACAAGTTTTGAGTGGTTTATGTCATCCGCTTTTGGTAAGATCAGGATGTATAGAACCATTCCGTATGCATATTCTGTCTGTTTTTTTGAGATATCTCAAACAACAAAAAAGTTGTTCATACTAAGACTTTATTTTCGACTTATCGTTCCTATGGCAGCTATATGATATAGTGGTCCGATCCAATCAGACGGACGGACATGACTCAATCGACTCGGCTATTGATGCTGTTCAAGAATATATATACTTTATGGGGTAGGAGATTCTTTCTTCTGCCTTTTACATACGTCACACAAATCTAACATACCCTTTTTGACAATTTTCAATGGGCACAGGGTATAAAAATATTTTTAGCTTGGGATGTTTCCTTAAAATAATTCATTGCAATTTCTGAAAGCTCTCGTTCGATTTTCCTTAGCAGAATTAGACTAGGCTAACACTGCGTATAGAGTACTTGTTAGTCAAGAAACTACAACAATATTTTGACCATTTCTTTTATGTTTTTGCCTTAGATGATGAATGTTTTACAGAGTATCTAAGAATCATATTTCGTACTGATGGACTTGTAAATATGTAAGTCGGTAGTCAAAGAAATGACTGATCAACTGGCTGGCTGACTAACTGGCTGGTGGTTCGGCTGGGTGGTTGGGTGCTTTTTGGCTGGTGCTCTTTGCTAGCCAAAACGCCCACGACAGCCGCCAAATGTGGCAGGCGAAAGTTTACTGGGACTATGACCGCTTAGAATATATCTACACACACTTGCACACACACAGACACACACACAGACTCACACATGTGCAACACATACGGAACAGACTCTGGAACTTGAAGCGGAATTTTTGTTGCTCTGTTGCGTTGCTGTTTTGTTGGGTTGCATTGGGGGTGGACAAAAGAGCGAAGCGAAGGGGCGGCGAGGTGAGGCGAGGGGAGGGGCAGAACCGCTGGGGGCCTCATAGAAGTGTCTGGTGGCAGTGGCAATGTGTGTGTGTGTGTGTGTGTGTGTATTGCTGCGCTTATCTCAGAGTCGTTGCCTTGAATGTAGGGCAGTAGTTGGCACTCGAGAGTTGCTGCTGTTGTTGTTGTTGCTGTTGTTGTTGTTTCTGTTGCACAGAGCAATGCATGTACAGCTCATGTCCCAGTCCACATATAGATGCACTTACATATATGCACACACATTTGTTGTACAGACATACTAACAGACCGACACATGCACACATAATGTTTATGCAGTTTTTGTTTTTGTTTTTTTTTTTTTGTTGCTTGTGGCAAAGTCATTGACTTTTTGGTTGCTTGCCACACACAAATTCGGCATGGAAATTGTTGCAGTTACAGTTGCAATTGCAACTTGCAATTGCTGCTGCTGGCCGTTGATTAAATGTTGAGCCAAGACGTAAAGGTCGAGGATATTTTGGCAACTCAGCCATGTCTCTATCTCTGTTCACCTCTCAGCTGTTTCCACTGTTGAACTTAAATTTGTATGTACATTAGGGTGCATCGGTTGGTATAGGCCCAAAAAAATTGAAAATTAGTGACCCATATTCGTAATCTACGGTCAATTCTTAGATTAAGTCACCAAGAAACCATAGTTCTTAAATCAATTCCTGGTCCGCGCTTTTCGAAATGAATTTTTTTGAAATTTTATATTTTAAGCATATTTATAGACAAGATCGATATCAATCCACTTTTTCAGAGCAGGACTCTATTATATTTTTAAAATTATAACGGGTCACAACAAAAAATCTGGACAGATTTTGAGAGCCTGCAGCTTAGGCATGCTTTGTCGTATGACGACGGTATTTGGTAATAAAATGAGCTATTTCATGATCTTTTTACCAAATAATTTCAAAAAATTACATGCACTATATTAGACTTTAAATTGCCTTTCAAACAGAAACAGCTGCGAAAACGTATTGTACGCTTTTACCAAAATCACAAAGAGCAGGGAAAAACTTACACCTGTGCCCATTTTATGGCGGAGGGCGTGGCAAAAAGCAGTTTATATTTAATTCTTAGCAGTTTGAAAATAGAAAGGCAGTCTGGCTCTTAAAGAAAATCAACAATTATGACTACAAAAAAAATTTAAAAGCTAAAGACAGCTTTTAACAATAAAGATGAGATAAGCCAAGCTGAAGCGGCCCGAAAAATCGGATGCTCACAGCAACATATCTGCAAATCATAAAAATCATTGAATATCAAAGCCAGAAAGAATCAGCGGTCACCAGGTTGCACTGAGACGCAAATCCAGCTAGTAAGAACTCAATGCAGATGGATATAAAAAAATTACAAAAAAATCATTAATTTTTGGTAAGCAAGAATATTAAATTTGTTTCCAAAGACAGAAATTCCACACCAATTGTAGATTTTTTGGTGAACTTTAAAGATTAGTGTATAAGAAAGGCTGAAAGGCCAAAATTTAAGAAGTTGACACGTCGCATCCGAAAGTCCCTCAAAGAAATTGACCCAAAGGGCGTACAACGTGCATTCTCGAGCGTCTGCACAAAACGGTGTAGTGTGGCCGACAAAGGACATTTTGACCAAGTCCATTAAATAAAATAAACTAATATTATTACTACCTTTATAAAAAAAATTAACTCAATAGGTATTGACCGAAAATATATTTTTGCTGGACTTTTGAAATTAGTCCAGAATTTTAGTTGTGACCCGTTATTATAAAAATAAATTAAAAAGTGATCCTGTTTCTGCATAGTCGTTCAAAAAATAACGTATGTATGTGCAGTTTTCTCAATCTCCATATAATTTTTTAGTGTTCAATATTTTGATTTTGAAACTGTCATATCAATAATATAATCATTTATCTTAACTAATTGAAAATAAAATCAAATAAAGTTTTTCAAATAGAAATCAAAATCTAGCTCAACAAAAACAATACAGCTATATAGATATAAGGTTGAAATAACTAAAATTTTGTTAAATTAATATGGAACTTTTAAAGTTCGCAACTCATGGAGTACAATATATGTAGTTGTCATTATAAAATAATTATATAGTAGTATTTATAAATCAAGTAGTACATTATATTATGAACAATCCATACATACCATAACGTGTGCAATTACTTATATTATATATACCATATAAGCATAAGTTATTTTTTCAACTTGGAATACCTGTAAATAGAAAAAATATATAGAAATAGACCGAGTATTTCATCAAGATCTCTTAACAAACACAGAATTTACACGAGGCTCAAAAACTATTTTCTATTTCCGTGGAATAATGGCGCCATCTAGCGTTCATTGCGTTTGTTTCCTTGTAAAGGGGAAAAATTGAATGAGAAAGGCAAAAAATCCCCATGAAGTATATACATATATTCTTGATCAGGACGGATATAGTGATGTTCGTCGAAAATCAAATCGCCACTGTGGTGTGTGTTTCATTATAAATACGTTTAAGGATATCTTGCCGCTGAGCAAAGGAACTTTGGAAAGTTTTTTTTTTCTTTTTAGACCCTTTGTTTCAAAAAGTATATAGACAAAATTGTTAACTTTCGAGTTTATCATTCTATCG
This sequence comes from Drosophila recens, assembly GCA_037043495.1. Taxonomy (NCBI): domain Eukaryota; kingdom Metazoa; phylum Arthropoda; class Insecta; order Diptera; family Drosophilidae; genus Drosophila; species Drosophila recens. Next base: position 5,110 of record JBAMBJ010001792.1, on the reverse strand, counting down.
CAATGGAGTTTTATGAACAGATAGTGTACAATTGTGTAAAATTGTTCTTTAAATTAATGTTTTTGAATTCTCTGTGACAATCTTTATCTTCTCTTCTGCTTCTACATATGTACATAAATATGTATAAGAAACTGGTGTCAAAAAGCTTGCTATAAAATGCTTTTCCCAAGCCCATGGAATATTTTGAACCCTGCTGGTTTAGAAGGACAATAATATTTTTAACAGTATCTGACCAACAAGATCTTAGAGACTTTTCTCTCTGTACATAATTATAACATTATTCATTGTGAATTATATTGTTGAATATGTTAACCTAAAAAGCACAGGGTCTCCAACAGTCGAGTACGCACGACTTTTGGCCTTTCCACTAGCAAATATTTCCTTGAATTTTGCCAACATTTTTTTCCAAGTGTCATTATCCTGTTGCCTTTTCACTGTTACCTTTTCATCTGCTCTTTGTTTGTATGTTGTTGGTATTTTGTGGTCTTGCTTCCTCAACCTCCGCCCAACGCCTCCCCCACCCCTCCCAGTACTTCCACCACTCCGACTTGCTTTAGATAAAAATACTCTCTAAAATGAATAGCACATAAATAACGGGGGAAAAGCGAAGCAGCGCCAAAACGGATGACTCCCTCATATAGCAACAACAACAACTACTGAATGTGTGTGTGTGTGTGTGTGTTTGTGTGTGAATGTGTGTGTGTATAAGTGGCATACAATAAAACGTTGCTGTCTCTGTAAATAAGGCATAAGAATTGGGTTAAAAGTTTATAGAGCAATGCAGAGATTTCAATGCATGTCTATAAGTTTGTATGTGTGTTTGTGTATATATATATATATATATGTGTGTCTGTGTTCATATCAGCCGCCTCAAGTGGTTACATGGTCGCCGCATGGTCGAAGGCTGCGCCAGTTTCAATTGCACATGGCAAAGGCGTTTGTGGCAACAATGTCGATGAAATGTCAACGCACCACGTGTGGACACGTGCCACATACCAGAGTCCACACAAGTCACAGTCCACAGTCCACAGTCCACAGTCCAGACGTCACTGGTCACATTATTAGATCAGGATACTAGCTAAAAATATTTAATTTTCGAACAAAAAAGTTATCAACTTTGTGTTTATACATATGATTAGTAAGTAGTACTTGATAACATTTTTTATATATTTTTTTAAATTTATAAAAAACAATCTAAAATAAGAAAAAAAAACAAGTAAGTGAGATTTGGTCGAGGCTACCCAAATACAAGCCACCCTTCCCCTTAGATGCCTTACAGTATGCCACTAAAGTCTTCATTCAGATGATTTGATGCGGGTTTCTTACATTATTCGCTTATTCAATTAAATCCCGTTCTAATGATGTAAAAATTTCTTTAATCGACTAAGAACCCATAAAAAATTTTGAATTTTAAAAAAATCAATTTTCAACATTTTTCCTCGATTTTTTCCAAAAAATATTTTGATGCAGAAAATATCCTCAAACAATTCTAAGAGTGACTGAAAAAAATTTTTAAAAATATTTTTTCTAGTATTTTCAATTATTTTTTTTTAAATCCTAAAAATTACGATTTTAGCCCCTTTTTCCTACTTTTCCAACAAAAAGTGGCTGTTTTGCAGTTTTCAAAAAAATTATAAATAAATAGTAGCAAAAATATTTTTGAAAATTTTTTTTTGCAGTCGAAAGTATAATCGTTTGAAGAATTTTTCTGTATCAAAATATCTTTTGGGAAAAATCGAGGGAGAATTAGACTTTTTTTAACATTCAAAATTTTTGATGGGTACTTTATCGATTAAAGAAAATGATCTGCTCGATCAGAGAAAAAGTATTTCTTGCATATCTTCTGAGTTTAGAATCTCAAGTCTGTATTTGTAAAATTAAAAAACAAATTAATAATAATAAAAATACGTTTCAAATTTTAATTTTATAATAATTTGATTGCATAGTTAAAATAAAATTTAGCAAAAATAACTGATACCATTTACGAATAGAAAATTTACCATATTTGATACAAATGTACCAAATGTGACAATGGTCAGTGGAGAGGCAAGGGTGGATAGGTCACGGGGTAAGGAGTAAGGGGTTGATACACCACACATGGTGGACAATGCAAACAGATGCCAAAATAAAATGCCAGACATCAAATAAAACTAACCCAGTTAACAGTGTACGATGAATAAGAAACAGAAGCAAAAAGCAAAGCACACAAAAGAGGCGACCACCCAAAACCACCCAGTTTAACGCTTTACTTGATGGGAGGCGCATCGATTAGGCGCGGTCTGCATTCAGATGCCTTATCAGTGGGTGGTAATGGTGCATCAATAGAAAACGCAAGTGGGGGAAATATGTATGTATGTGAAAGGAAACCAAATGCGACTAATAAGTAAAAGGAGGCCTATGGAGTCGGAATCGGAGTCAGTGTCGGAGTCAGACTCAGAGTCGGTGGAGATGGAGATGGAGATGGGAAATGCATACACAAGGAACACACCAGAGCCAAAGCCAAACAGTAAGAAGCAAACGAAACAGGCGAACAAAACCAACGAAACGAAGCGAGTGAGCGAGTCAGCAGACAAACGAATGAACATGCCGAACATACATACATATACATATACATACATACGAGTGAGCGAGCAAACGAGCAAACGAGCGAACCAAACTGAGGAAAATAATAATAATAATAACGTGCAAATGAAAAGCTAAGCGAACGAGCCGTACAGATAGATGATGATGATGCGGCTGAGGGTGGGCAGCAGAGCAGAGGGAAGGGCACAGCTCGTCGTCGTCGTCGTTGTCGTCGTTGTCGTTGTCGTCGCACTAGGTCAAAGACCTGTAGGAGGTCGTTTCAGCCGTTGCAGTGGCAATAGGCAACGTACAATACCACGGCGATGGCGACGACGGCGGCAGATAGCAAACACACACACACAAACACACAGACACACACACAGACACAGACAAAAAGCAGCAGCAGTATGCACTATTGAATAACATAAGCTAACGACAACAACAAGCGACGCGTCGCGACGTCAGCAGCGCTGCATGTGCAGCTGAGAGAGAGAGAGAGAGGGAGCGCATGCAGTGCACAGAGAGTAAAAATGATTGAATAGTTTTAAAGAGCGAAAGAGCTTAGAAAAGCTTTACACTGCTGATGACGTTGGCGTGCGCTGTCGGCGCTGCTCTTGCTCTGCTGCGACTGCGACAGTGGCAGCGACTGCTGCTCCAACGACCCAGCGACCGAGCGAACGAAAATGAAATCGAAAACAAGAGTGAAATGCATTCGGTTCGCCATATTGCTATTCTAGTATGCACACATACATACATACATATGTGTGTGTGTGTGTGTGTCTTGTCTATGAGATAGAGAGCGTGAGAGCAAGAGAGGGGCATGCATTGTTGGGGAGTGTTGGTGCTGCGTTTATGACTATGATTATAGCAATGCGACTAGATACTTACATACATACAGCTGCGGTCAAAAAAATAGTAGTGCCTGCAATGAACTTACAAAAGCTCAAAATTTAAAGACTTTTAATTTATCCAAATTTTTTATTTAATTTTTTTAAGATACGTTATTATATTGTAAATCCATCTGAGAAATCAAAGATAGTGAACAGTTATTATTTTCCGACTTAGGAATTTTTTTCTTGTAATAGTCTCAAAAATGGGCGGTCAAAATAATAGTAGTGAATGCATTAAAAGTGGAAAAAAAGGATATTAAGCAGGAGAGGCACTTGATTTGATATTTATAATTGTTATTTGATAATTTTCTATAAATTGTTTAAAAAATACTTTGCTTAGAGTTGTTACAATGGGGCGTGGCAAGCATTGCACTCCAGAAAAGCGTGCTCCTATAAAAAATTTATTTCAAAAGGATAACGTTTAAGGAAGTGGAAAAATTTGATTAGATGATTGCCAACCATAATCAGAAACGCCATTAAGTAGTCGCCAAAATAGGATAAATGTGGAAGACCTCGATCCATGTCCAAAAGACAAGTGACAAAAGTAGTGAGGTTTTTGAAACGCGACCCTTTTGCTCCTGCAGCACTTAAAAAAAAGGGCTTTGGTATGGACCAAAGTGTGTAAAACATTCTTAGACGTTTGCGAAATAATAATCTGGCAGAAAGAAGCCCGTGAAAAATTCCGTTATTGAAAAAAATACCTGCCCAAAAGCGATTTCAATTTGCTAAGGATCATCTGAATTGACCCTAGAGAAATAAAGAAACCTCTAGTGGTCGGATGTGTCCAAAATAATTTTTATTCCTGGTCGAGGATCTCGACAACATGTAAGGTATCCGTTAAAGTCCGAATATCAGCCCAGATTCACCTGCAGGACTATCAAACATTGTAGTATGAGAATAATAACCTGGGCGCATTTTCACATTATTGGGTCCAACCCATATAATGGATCATAACCATAATGGAAAGGCACGAACAAGTAAAAATTCTGCAGGACACTATGCTACCGTATTTTTCAGATGATATTCCGATAATTTGGAGGTTCCAACAGGACATAGCCCCAAGGCATATCAGCAAATCTTCGAAAGAATGGTTCGCATAGAAAAAAGTTAATGCAGTGGAGTGGTCACCACGGTCCCCCGACCTGAATCCCATTGAAAATTTGTGGTCCGATATGAAGAAGGATATTGCCAAGCATCAACCAACAAATAATATTCATCTTTGGAAGATCGCTAGCAGCGCCTGGAGCTCAATACAAACAGAACGATGTAAAAGCCATGATCCGACGTTGTAAGGCGGTAATTCAAGATAAAGGCTTCACAACAAATTACTAAATTTGTTAATTATTAAGTGCATTTCACATATCTAACCTTTTAAATAAAAAAAGGGGGTTTTGGATCGTTTTCATCATTAAAATTTTTGAATATGTTCATCACTACTATTATTTTGACCGCCCATTTTTCAGGCTATTGCAAGAAAAAAATTCCTAAGTCGAAAAATAATAACTGTTCACTATCTTTGATTTCTCAGATAGATTAACAATATATTAACGTATCTTAAAAAAATTATATAAAAAATTTGGATAAATGAAAAGTCATTAAATTTTAAGTTTTTGTAAATTCAGTGCACGCACTACTATTTTTTTGACCGCAACTGTACA
>JBAMBJ010001791.1:0-22301 GCA_037043495.1 Drosophila recens | reverse complement strand
ATCAAGGAGCACAGGTAATGATTGGGTTGGGTTACCCCCATATTGTATATAATAAGCTTTTCCCAAATAAAAAAATTCACGCTTCCCGTACTATATTCAAATCTTGAGCACCAATTATTTGGGCTTCAGTCACCTAAGTAAGGCCCATTTATTCAAAGTCAAGTTAAGATGTTGCTTAACTAGTTTTAAGATATTTTCACGAATAATGCACAAGAAATTCATGTAGACTTCAAATATATCTCTTAGTAAAAATCTAGCTGAACATTAAAAGAGTTATTGTAAAACATTTGAAAACCAATCTTCTTTCCTTTTCTATTTGTTTGTATGCGAAATATTTTCGAAAATGTGATACTAAAAAAAAATATTTGGGTAAAGTTACCTATAAATAAATGTTCATGTTCTATATGTGATACATACATACGTGCATATATATATCATGTTAACCAGGCCCTGTCATACAGAGAGCTACTGTTGAGTTGCCCCCTCCACCTCCACCTCCATCTCCGTTCCCCCGTCAAGCAATAGACCCGACGATGATGGTTTGTTTGGTTATGTGTGCGCATCCTATGTGTATGTAGGTTAAAGGGCAGCGTTCGTTGCACTCGCAGACTGAAGGACAGCTTGAGGGACGGTGGGCGGAATGGTGGCAGGCAGGCAGGCACGACTGGAGCATGGGATGGCCTTACATAAAACATGGCCAACAACAACAGCCAAATCAGACCAGACCAGACCAGAACAGCCCGGGACAGGACAGGATGTAAGCCAAGCCAAGCCAACCCAAGTCAAGCCAAGCCCAGCCAAGTTAGGCCAGGCAACAGTGTTGCCATTTTTAGCTTATTTATCGATAGATTTAGCTTTTTTTAGTTTTATTTTTTAAATGTCTGATCAAGGCTTCAAGCCTCAAAAACATTGGAAACGGTTCGTTACGGTAGTTCGAATCAAAGAAAAAGATTTAGTCTTGGTTTGAAAGCCAGTTAATATTTTACCTGTTGAACCAAAGGTCATGGCTTTCACCTTGGATTGAATGTTATTTAAAACCACTTACACTTTTGTATCCAAAAATTTAAATTTTAAAAATAGTTTTACTAAACATGATTTAAATATGAATTATTGGTTTATTTCATTGTTTTTTATTCCAAGTGCGAAATAGTTTTGCGGTAATAGAAATGGATGAAAATTTCAAACCGAACCTTTTTTTTAAGAATGTTATTAGGTTTAAATCAATTTTTTTAAACAACACTTTTTTTCAATTAAAATAAATAAATTTTTCAAGTTACAAAAACACGCTATTTTCTGTCTTTTTTTATGCTATTCATCTAAGCTTATTTTTTTTTGCAAATATTCATATTTTCATTTAAATCTAATATTAGAATTCTTTTTTTATTTTTCCACCTACATTTTAGTGTTAAAGTGTGGCAGCACTGGCAGACAAGTGCAGTCAACACATACGAATCCTTGACGATGACGTTGGCGTCGACGCAAAGTCGAAGTCACGTACTTTGGAGTGTGCTCGAAAAGGCGGCGACAGGCGGGCAGCCAACGAAGTAGCAACCTACCAGGCAGTCAGCACCAGACATGGTGCACCACCCAGCCACCCAACCACCCAACCACCCACTAACTCTAACCCAAACACATCTAACCACGTATCCAATCCAGGCAAAGCAACTGCATATTTATGAGCACCCATACAAACAGACATACCTATGTGTGTGTGTGTGTGTGTGTGTGTATATACGTTAATTTTGCATGGCTGCGAAGGTTGTTGGCACAGATTTCAGCTTGTCATGAGCCAGAGTCCATTGTACCTTCCGAAGGACTCGCACAATATTTCAGCCAATCATGCGAATTCAAGCAAAAAGAAACAACAACCTTGGCAAATACTTTTTCTTTTTTTTTATTACTAATATGTTTTCTACTTTATTTTTTTGGGGCAACGGAAATGACTGAGTTTGAGTTTTAGGATATCGAATAATTCGATAATGTTAGATTATTGCAACTTACCCGTCGTCGTCTCTGGTACCGAACTTCTGCTGAGTGCTGTATTTGGTGCTGCTTCTGAATCTGAATCTGTCTCTAGATCGTAAAATATGTGTTTTTGTTGTTGTTGTTGTTGTTGTGATTTTTGTAATGCTTGTTGTTTTTGGTAGATCCGTGCGATTAATATAACTGCCAATATTCACATTGACTCTGTGGACGCGGGCAAGACGGATGCTGCAACAAGAGAAAAAGAAAACGAAATTGTAATTTAAATAAGAGCATTAAAAAACCGTTAGTAAAGTACGGATGAGCTTGTGTCTTCGCTAAGCTTAGCGTATACTTCCACCAAACAACAGATTTGCCTGGCAATAAGCCAGATGGCGCCACAAATAGCACACAGCGTTACTGCTTCTCCAATAGGTGGCGCCTCCAAAGAGCTTGCAGACAACAAAAGCTTTCGGTGTGGGCAAGTCAATGGCACTTAGCTGAGACACACACCACAAGTTTAGTGCCGGCAGTAAAAAAAGTTAGCAATCAAGTTTTGAAACAATGTTTTATTTGGCAAAACAATTTTAATTTCAGATAGATTAAATAAAGGTGGACACTTTTATGACTGCAGCGCTCGTCACAAAAAAAAACACAAGCCATTAACAAAGTATATGAAAAACAAAAAGCAGCACAGAATATGGGAAAAATTGTTTTTTTTTTTAAACTGACGACTTTAAGTTTTATAGAATACTCGTAATTATTATTATTCGGCAAGTATATATTTTTGACTTCGTCAGTTATATTTATAATTTATAAAAAATCACAAGATTTCTGGATAGCGAATGTTTGTAATTTAAAAATCGCAAATCTATCTGAAAAAAGTGCAAATGGTAGCACTGTTGCTTATATATTTTCTTCTCCCTCAGACGCGCGCTTGCTATTTCCTTCTTGCTAGTGCGGTTAGCGACTGACAACCAGTGTTGCCAATTTAGCTATTTTCCCGACAGATTTAGTGGGTTGCAACTGGCAAATGCGGGATGAATTGTAAAACAGCGGGTAGCGGGAATTTTAACTACTTCAAAAAGAATTTTAGCTTTTTGAAAACATCTGATAACTTAATGTATTTTTATGCTTTACGATGCCACACTTAAATACTTTGTAGTATTTTTTCCATTTGAGTGTCAAAAAAAAATCGATAAACCAAAAGATTGGATGCAGATTTCTTAATTTAATCATCTATTCATTTAAATTCCGTTTGAATGATGCAAAAATTTCCTTAACCCCTTAAGTACCCATGGACAATTTTTAAATTTTTTTGTAAAAGTGTATTTTTTTCCTCGGTCCCAAAAATAAATATTTCAATGCAAAAAAATTCTTAAAACAATTCTAAGAATGATTGAAAAAAATTGTAAAATTAACTTCGCTAGTATTTTTTATGATTTTTTGAAAATTGCTAAAAAGCCACTTTTTGTATGAGAAGGAGGAAAAGGGGCTTAAAATAGTAATTTTTAGCAAATTTTAAAAAGTCATGAAAAATATGAGCGAAGAGATTTTTCAATTTTTATTTTTGCATTCACTCCTAGAAGAAGAATGTTTGAAGAATTTTTTTGCATCAAAATATTCCAAAAACACTGGATTAAATCAATAAAACTATCGTTTTACTACTCTAGCGTTTTTTTTAGATATCAACAAATTTTTTTTAGCTATTTTCATCTTTTTTCAAAGGCTATTTTGGCTTTTTCATGTCTCGAAGAGTTGGCAACACTGCCGACAACGCGTGCGCTCTCTTTACTGTTGTGTTGCCTATTGGCTGCTCTCTTAAAACGTGCGCTCTAGCGCGCTCTTAGCTGGCGTGTTGTGGGATTGAGTTGTCTCTTAATTTGACTTGTCTGTTTTGAAACTGCTTTTGTTGTTGTTCTTGTGTTTGTGTGTCAATCGGTTTCATTAACCCGGCGAACTCGACGTCGACTGCGACTGCGGCAGTGGCAAACAGCGACAGCGAGAAAGGTCAACAAAGTACGTTCTACAACAAATGTATGTTTGTACTCATATGTATGAATGCACTTTAGGAAACACTTGTGTGTCGCCTGTCGCAGCTTGAACTCTAAAATGTCACTAAAACTAACTAGGCATGTGTCGCCCTTACCGCCCCCTCCCCACCCACCATTCTCATCGGTATCATGGGATGACACCTGCTGCACCCTTTGACCCTTCGTCAACGGCATTGCACAACTTAAACAACAATCATGCGGAAGAATATTTGCCGTCGAGCAAATAAAAATAAAACAAAAACAAAAAAGGAATGCAACCAAATATAAGAACAACAATAATATCAAAAACATCAAAAGGGAACTCACTTACAGTGACAGTGCTGAGAGCACAGCGAGTTTCCCGCTAAAATTTAATTGGGCTTGAAGAGAAAGGAGCCGAGTATTTAAAGCGAGCAAACGTTAGTCTCTCCTCTTTAGTAGATAGCCTAACTAACTAAATTTGAAAGTATTTGAAAGATTTTAAAACAATTTTATACTACATCGTCCAACATCCATTGAAACTGATTTGTTATCTTAAGATACAAATTCTCTAGATTTACTGGACTCACTCCTAACAACAATGTCAACACGTACATTGTATGTACATATGTATGTATGTACTTATATAACTTTGATTTATAAAATTTCCATGACTTTGTACTATTAACGCACGATAAGCCCAATCAAGATATCGACTTATTCATAAAAAAATTATTACTACGAGAAGGTACATATGTATGCATAAACAAATGAATTAATTATTATTATTTAATTCGCATTTTGCAAAAACGTCGATAGTTAAAATTCTGTATATTTAAAGGTTGTATGCTTGTACTATATAAAGTACTTGTAAATATTTCCGACAAACTTTATTTAAATTTCATTGATTTATATTAAGAGCACTTTCATTTAATCAAGATTAATTTAATATGTTTCATTGTATGTACATTTTAGAGACGCAGAATGGCTATCAGGTGATCTCCCCTTATTGGTAAATCCAAGCGACGAGATGATTGCCGATCTTATGTTCGAACAGAATTGCCAAGTGAACATGTGCAGTAAGAAGAAAGGAAGGACAACACTTGATGAAGTCCATCCAATGGGTCAACACACCGTAAAATGGTACAGCGATGGATCTCTTACAGACCAAGGCACAGGACTTGGAGTTGTAGGCCCTCGGATATCATACCATGAAACTCTAGAACAGCGGTGGGCAGGAAATCTGAATTCGGGAGCACTACAACAACATCAACAACAACAACCCTATTAGAGTCTACCTAAGTTGGGAGCAGCCGCTGCTCCCGGAGCCACTGCGTGCCCACCGCTGCTCTAGAAACATATACCAGCATCTTCTAGGCTGAAGTATGTGCAATATGGACGTGTGCTGACCTTAATCTCAAAAGCAACTAACGGAATAGAGACATTGCCATTCTATCCGATAGTCAAGCAGATCTCAATGCACTCAGCAAGGCAAAAATAACGTCTAAAGTAGTGCAGGTTGAAGCAAGTAATCGCATTGGGGAAGAATAGACTCGGAATACTCACCGGTCTATTGACAGGGCATTGTAGACTGAGGAGTCACCAATCTAAGTTAGGAATTGTAAGCAGTGGAACCTGCCGGTGTTGAAATTTCGAGGAGGAATCCACGATGCACATACAAGCAGAATACACTGCTCTATCTAGACATAGATGTAGTTTTCTAGGGAGACATATCCTACCATTATAATTTTAATAAATTAATAATAAAATAACAATTAAATGTTTTTTGTAGTTTTCTCCATTTTCAAAAGTTTGAATCCAGATACTAAGAAAATACATGATATTCTTCAACCGATATAAGAGTACGTGTTAAATTGAAGTGGGCCGCGGAACATGAAGCCCGAACAGGGCCGTGTCTATCCCTAGTCACTAGCAGTAACCGTCCACAGTGAAAACCTGATCTTTTGAATACAATATGCGCCACATTATCGACGAGGAGTTGGTAAGAAGAATTGGAAGTTGGTAGAACTGTCCTTACTAGCTGTGTTTAATTTCACGTCAATTTTTATCTTGCTTTTATTTTATAAAACCTAAAATTAACTATGTATTTCGATTTACCCAATGTTCGAATTCAATCGGCAATAAAGGTCGATACAGTTTTGTGCACGAAGTAACATTACTTAAGTCTGCAACAGGCCTTCGGTAAATAGTCAATGTCAAGAGCGCAAGCATTTGAAATAAAATGTTCCCAGAGGGTCGGAAAAGCGTCTAAGACGAACCACACCCAAGACGACCAAAAACAACAAGTAAATTTTAAACTTTATGCACTTAAATCGTCGATTAAAAACTAGAGACTTTGACATTTCAAATTAGAGCCCTGCATGAGTGCACACTAAACTCAAAATTATCCCATTTCTCTCAAACGAACCATGTTTGTACAATTACTTTGACTTACAACTCTTTCAAAATCATGATTCAAATAGCCAGTCCAGTAATATTAAAAGCTAGTGTGATTCCGATTCATAGATTCATAGTCGAAATTTCAGAACTGACACTGTGAACACTGTGCACACTATTATAAACTGAATGTTTTTTGGGGTGATTAAGCAAGTATTAAATGTATTGAAAATTAAACTTGTGTGCATAATTAATTTGCTTAAGCAATTTTTTGTATTCATATTTAGGAACATAATTTTGTTTACCATTTCAGTGTTTCCTGCAAATTTCTTCATTTAAATCTAAGAGTGAAATTTTTAATGGTCTAACTTAAATAAAAATGTTGGTAGGGGTATGGGCCAAAATTACAAGCAGAAGCTGTAAATTCCAACATTTTCAACAATTTTCAAACTATACAATTTTGAACTGCATTGAGCGTTATTGGATTTATTTATAACTTTCGATAGATCTCTTAAATTATTAAATTTTTTTAATCATTATTATTAAAGGAATAGAAATATGAGTATTTTTAATAGAATATCCATTACTTAAAAAGTATGTTTAATTATTTTTAATCAACTAACGTTAAATTTTTGTTTTTATAATGTAACACAATTGGGTAAATAGAACGGTATTAATGACTTTTTAAAGCTTTTAAGTATTTTTAATGATAAGGAAACTTTGTACCGTAGAACATCACAATATGTCATCAAATAATGTTTATATGTATATTGAATCTAAATTGAGTATTTCATGAATTTAATCATAAGTAATACTAGTATTTAGTTTCTACGTGGTAACTTTGATAGTCTCTTATACATATGTGTCAGAAGGCAAAATAAGCATGGATAATTTGAAATCCCTTTGAGACTGACTTTAATACAAAATAACTATGGATAAAATATGAAAATTTGTAAATGTATTACATCAGTTATTAAAATTATTTTGTAATATGCATTTTGATAGAATATTTGTGAAGCCCCAAGACTGCTTATCATACTTATTATATCAGCTTTAATGAGGTGCGTCACGATCGAAGATACTCATAATTAATGATACCCTGTATTTAGGCATCTTCAATATGGAGGGCGGTTCTGAATTGGAAACGTTAAAGTTGCATCTCAGTTAATCACGGTGATATTAAATGCAACAAATCTGCTCAATTGACTTGCTCTTCTTCGTCTTCTTCGTCTTTCAGTGCTTTTGGCATCGTTTTGTTTGTCAACAGTTGGCAGCACCGCGACACTGAGTCGTTTACATTTGGCCTTGTTGTTGTCGCTGTTGTTGTTGCGCATTGTGTGCATAACAGAGCACAATACAAACAAAGGTAGCCCCCGTGTGTATTCCGGCAGTCCTACAACCGTCCTCTGCTATTCTGCCACAACTCCAACCCAATACCAATGAAGCCGACAACAGCAACAACAGCAACAACAACAATGAAGAGCAAGGCGAGGCAGAGAATACATGCAAAATAAAAATAGATTTTTCTCGGTATATAGGATAACGACCAGGAACGACCCCAAAGCTGCCACACGGGCAACGACCGGCAAAAAACAGACGCAAAGCGTCGCGTTTAAGTTTCATTCCACTTGTCCCCCTTATGTATGTATGCATGTATGTATATATGGGGGCTCTTCGTCATCGAAGAGCGCAGTGTGCAAAGAGCGAGTGCGTTTATCTCACTTGGCTCTCAATCTCTCCCTTACGCTGTGTGTGTGTGTGTGTCCCTCTTTAGGTCCTACCGCACCACGCACACACTCAAAGTGAATCAGAAGAGCGAGAGAGAGAGAGAGGGAGCGCGCGCGGCTGTTGTGCGTTGTTGTAGGGGTTGCTGACCTCTTCTCAGGGTCGCCAAAGGTTGTTCAACCCAAATATGGAAGCAGCTCAATGTATGCCGTTGCCGGGAACAACCAGCGGTTAGCTTGGAGTGGAGTGGAGTGGAGTTGTGTGGAGTGGAGAGGTGATTAGGGGCTACAATCACTTTAAGCCCAGAACAGCACCCGAGTTGGCCCACAACTGTGTTTGTCGCTTGTTGGGCGCCAAATGTGTGCTGGTCGTTGCCCTCGCTGTGTGGCAGCTCCTTCACTCCTTCCTTCCTTCCTTCCTTCCTTGCTTTCTCATTCGTTTCTTCCTCTTGCGTCTGCGTCTGTCCTTATCACACGTTGGCTGGGCCGTGACGTAATGCCGCAACAGGGCATTTCCCGCTCTCTCTCTCTCTCTCTCTCTCTCTTTCATTCTCCCTCCCCGTTCATGTTGTTGTTGTCATTTTTATTCGCTTGGTTTTTGCGCGCGTTTTCATCGAGCAGCCACTGTAGCGAGTTGGGGTGCCTGGTGCACATAAAGAGCTGCTGCTGCTGCTGCTGTTGATGTTGATGTTGCACTGTGTTGTTGCATAGTTTTATATTGTCCGAGGTTAGGGTTGAACGCGCGAACGAGCATTGGCTTTTCTTGCATTTGGCTTGCTCGGCAGTTATTGCTCAGTTCATGTAACTGTTACTATGAGTATTTCTATTCCTGTTTTCATTCCATACATTGTACCTTCTCTTTTCTTTTCTTTGCTTTCATTCGAATTCCTGCTACTCTATTCTACATATTATCCTTTAATCTCATTGCAACCCTATTTTTTTAATATCAGGGAAATAACAGTTGTCCATGTGAAGGAATTCAGCTACAGTTTGACATGAAATAAATATAATTTATATAATTATGTTGAATAAGAATCAGTTAAGTACTTAAGTTCTTACAAATAGAAAGTTCACAAACCAACGAAATACATCTCTTTTTTTAGTGGTAATAATATCGTAACTTTTAAATTTAAAATAAAAAAAACATCCATATTAGTTATTATTTCAAATTTATTTTCAAATATTGCAAAACAATAGTGATATTTTATTTATTTAATAAGAATTAGTTGAGTTTCTGACTATAGGATATCCGTTACTTATTTATTGCAAGCATTTAGAATAGCAAATACAAATCGTTGCATTGTTTTAGGCGCTTAACTTGCTTGCAAGGCTTAAATCAGCCACTACTACCGTTCTATTTGTCCGATTTTGTTGCGATTGAGCAGAATAATAGATAAAGTTAGTAGATAACCTTTAAAAGCAAAGGAAACGTAATATATTCAAAACTGTCCTTATGGTGCTTTTTTTGCGATTTGGAGTGGCAAAAATTTGAAACAAATTTGACCTGCGTTGGACTTATAGAAATCTGTGTGCCGAATTTAGTTGGTTTAGCTCTTATGGTCTCTGAGATCTAGGCGCTCACACATTATTTTTCAATCTTATTCTTAATAAATACCAAAACACCATGTTAGGCATTCAAAAACTGACCTTAAGTATATAATTGATTTTCAAATAGAACTTTTAATAATTTACGTTATCCTTCGAAATTTGAGTATTTGAATGAATTTGATACCGTATTCCCTCTATTTACTTAGTACTGCAAGTAGATATGCAGTAAAATATATGTAAAATGAGGAAGATTGTTTGTTACCCTCTTTGTAGTATCTTTTCCATACGGGGAGCCATATTCGTAGAGTGTTTTAGGGACATTTAATCAACATAGGAAAGGTATTGAGTCGAAAACAATGCATTTTTTACAAAAGATTGGCAATTTTACTTCCCTAACTCGAAGTCTCCCTAACTCGAACTTTTTTCGTGGATAATGGTGATTCGAGTTAGGGAAGTTCGACTGTATATAGTATCACTTGATTGATCTATAATTTTTTTTATAGCTAAGTGTTATGGTATACCATAATTCCTAATGCGGAATAACTTTTAATTAAGTATTGAATTAAACTAAATATTGAAATTTTTAAATAAAACTTTAAAACAAGAAAAATTAGTTAATCAATGTAATACAAATCGGCAATTGTCGTATGTTTTATTTAAAAGCAGTTACATTCATTGATTGTAGCTAAATTTCATAAAAGAAATACTTAGTTTACATGAGGTTATTTTATGTTAAAACTTATGTTTAATAATCTAAACACGCCTGGTTGTCTGGATTATCGATACATATTTATTACATTCATTTCATTTTTCTTACCACAACGCGAGAAATAGAGTAAGATATAAAGTTCCGCACTCTACTAAATTCGCAGCAAAAACTGGTTCAAAAAAGGAACATGGCAAGTGAATACGCTACCCTATAATAATTTCACCATGGATGAAACAATTTTAGTTAGAAACAAGTTTAGTTAAAGCGAAATAAAATAAATTGGATTCGAAAAAAGCTTATTTTACGTTTGCCTTTATAATAATTACACATTTATGAAATTTTATACTGGGGTGCCACAGAAATCTCTTTCACCTGAATTTGACGTACATTTGTATGAAATTTACGTCATCTTTCAGGTGAAAGAGATTTCTGTGGCACCCCAGATAATTTCAAATTTGTATGAAGTTCAAGCCCAAGCGATTTCTGTGGCACCCCCGAATACTTCTTCGTTTATATGTCCATTGCGGCATTCGTACGCATTTAAAGTGAAAAAAGCTTATTCCAAAACATTATTTTATTTTGACAAGAGGCGAAACTTATAGCTCTTGATAAGCACTTTAATTGGTACTAAGGCTGATTTTGGGCAATTGTTCGTTTTCAAGATAATT
Source organism: Drosophila recens (assembly GCA_037043495.1). NCBI lineage: Eukaryota > Metazoa > Arthropoda > Insecta > Diptera > Drosophilidae > Drosophila > Drosophila recens. The sequence continues at coordinate 11,281 of JBAMBJ010001791.1, read as the reverse complement.
ACAACAAACCAAAGCATTCGCACGCGACAAGAACAGAAGTCGCTATCGAGCCGAAGAGTTTAAGCAGCGATTTCAATGAAACCAGAAGGAATATTTTAATGCGACTAATTTTAAAATGTTATGCATTGATGTATCTTAATAATGTTTTTCATTTGATTCAAAAATATTAAATAGTTTATTTTTCATTTGAATTAATAAATACAGTCGAACATCCATAACTCGAACGTCTATAATTTGAATTTTCTCTAACTCGGAAGAAGTTGAGTGGCAGTAGCATTTGCTGAGGAAATCACTGCGGACGGCAGTCCGCGCTAGTGACGAAAGCAGCACGAAGGGTGCGAAGGCGACTAGCATATATACACAGGAAGAATGGAAAATTTGCTATGACTGTCCGATCAGGTCGAGTTATATACCGATCGAAAGGTATCAATTCAACTTACAAATGTGCATACTAAGAGTTTTGAAAACTCACCTGGTTCGTGAGATAAACAGGTGTAAGTGGGAGGGGAAAAATTTTAATTATTGGAGCTAATGGGGCCGTTGGATCCTTTTTGAATTTGTGTTTAATTTTTTACTATTCTAATAAAAAAATTATTTTAAACAAAATTTTTGCATTCGGCACTGCGCAAAACAGTGAGTTTTATTTGGTATTAGAATTGAGGCATTTTAGTGCAATGTGCCGGGTGCCAAAATTTTGTTTAAAATAATTGATGTGTAAAACTTAATATTATTCGTCACAAAATTGGATATCAGAAATTTGGGGGCATGAAAATGTTTTCGTCACTAGACTTTTACCTCGTAAAGAGGTTTTTTTATGGTTATATACAATTCTGATTCCGTAACTCGAACTTCTCTAAGTCGAATTTCTCCATAATCTCGAATATCTCGGATAAAAATATTTATTAAAATATTTTTGATGAAATATTCAAGCTTATAAGTTAAGAAATTCGAAAGAAGATACAAAAATTATAACGAAAACTGTTTCCATTATATAATATTAAAAAATAGAGAATTAATTAGAATCTGGATCTTCTTCTGGATTCAACAAAAGAACGAAAAAAAAAACAATTTTTAATCTGTTTTTTTTGAAAATAACAAGAAAAGTTTGCCATTTGAAATGTATTAATGAATGAAAGAAATTTTAGTATCTTTTGATAAACTTCAAAAATGGAATTAGTTAAGTGCGTCGAAGTCTCCATAAGTCCAACTATTTCTTTGGATAAAATTAAACATTCAATATTTTTCTATGTATTAATATGGTTTTTGTTACAATCTTATTATATTACTTATCGGATACAAACGATCCATTTTAGAAATTCATTTTAAAGAAAACGTGCAAAAAAATGTAAAAAGTGAATTTATTCGGTATGTTTATTCTAGTAATTTTCTTCTAACGTTTAATTGCTTAAATAAATAACTTGCATATATTTTTGGAAGGAAATTTCACGAGATATGAGTTTTTGATCAATTGTTCGTTTTTAGCCTCGGTTGACATTTCTGTGGAAATGCCCATATGTACATTTTTAAATTCCGATTTCTCGTCGTATTCAAATTCCAGTTGCCGTAACTTTTGCCCTGCTGCTGTTGCCTGACTGTCTCGACAGTCGCATTTTGGGTTTTTTAATCTCCGTAGGATCACAGCTCCGACTCGTTGTCCGGTGCTGTGCTCCCCGTGACTTGTCAGTGGCTTGGCTTAATCAGCTCCAGAAATGCTTTGCTCAACAACAGCGTGACTGACTTTGCTTCTATCGCTGTCTCTGTCTTTGCTTCTGTCCCTGTCCCTGTCTCTGTCTCTGACTCTGCTTCTGTTTCTGTTTGTGGTGGTGGCTGTGACTTAGATTGCCAGCAGCGTCGGTATCAGTATCAGCTTCGCTGATGTTGGCGCGTGCTTGCTTTATCGGTCATTAGCCTCCACATTCCCTCCATGCTGTCATAGGGAATAGAGAGCAGGGAACAGAGAACTGCTCGCCTAGTGGCCATCAATGCGTCACATTGCGTTGTGGTCGCTATCAATCACACATGACGCCGACGTCGACGCTGACGTTGACGTCGACGCTGACGACGACGCCTACAAACAGAAAGAAAACGCCATGACCGTGAAGTTTAACGCCCTCCGGGGGCGATGCCACAGACCGCAGCTCACAGCTAGCTGCGTATCGCAGTAGTTGTTGTTGCTGTTGCTGTTGCTGTTATTCCAATTGTTGTTGTCTTGTTGTATGTTCGTGGTGCGTGTGATTCGCACAAAGAGCGACCCTGTAATCATACAACAACTATGCCCAACCCCTTGATCACAGCACCACAAATCCAAACCTCCCCCCTCCACTATCCACCATCCACCATCCACCCACTCACTACTCTTCAAATGTTGCCCTTGCCCTTCAGCAACCGTTGTTCTCATCATCTTAGGCGTCGACGCTAACATCAACGTCAACGTCGACGTCGACGTCGGCGTCGTTTTTTTTGTGGTTTGACATTGAACTCGAAATTGACGCGCGCCGCTGGGCAAAAAGCGTTGCTCATGTCCCCAACCTCTCTCTTGCTTGTTCTCTTCTCTTTCTTTTTCTTTACGTTCGCCGTCCCTTCTCGCCCCTTAATTTTCTTCCAATCATCTTTTCTTGCAAGCTCACGTTCCTGTTTCCACATACGCACACACAAACACAGGCACACACACACACACACATGGACATGCGGGCGCTCTTCCCACTCTCTTACTCTTGCTCTCTCTCTCTCTCTCTCTCTCTTTTGCTTATTAGCAATTTCGTTTTGACTATGCGGCCACATTTTGTTGTTGTTGTTGTTATTATTGCTGTTTTGCTTCCTCCGCAGCTGTGGACGCTGCAAGTTCAGTGAACTTTTCGGGTAGAAAGCGCTAAAAACCTTTTTTGGGGCTTTCGGGTTTTTTTGGGCTTTGGCTTTTACTGCCGTGATTTCTATGCGTGCCCATGTATTGTACATATGTATGTATGTTGGTGTGTGTGTGTGTGTGTGTGTGAGGAACTACAGACGTGATAATTCGCGAGTGGACGCCTTCAGAAAGTGAAGCCCAACTTTGAAATTGTGTTGTGAGAAATGAAGATGATGATGATGATGATGATTACGACAAAGTCTTCCCACTCTACAAATACCTACTTGCCATCTTCTCTTACTCATACAAACAAGTATTATAAATACATACCTAAATATACATATGTATATACATAGCTGCGTTTACCTAACTGATTTACACAGTTTTATAGCCCAAAGCAATTGTTTGACCCCAAGACGAACTCTCACGTCACGCATAGCTAAAGTTTCATTGCGTTTCCTTTAGGTTTAAGGTTACGTTTAATGGCTTTAATCCACCACCCCACCCCCCACACTCAACCCACCCTCCATCACGCACACACTAAAATAGAATATACCTTGGCATTGAAACAGCTCTTAAGATCCAAAACACCTTTATAAGACCAAGTCGACGCCTTTAAGATCATTAAATTTCAGCTTGAAGAATTCCAAGTGCTCATTTGATTATTTTGCAATAAATAACTGTTACGATTCAGAAATAGTTACTAGTTTTTTTAAGTGTAAATTTACACAAACACTCCTTTACTTTGTTTTGCTTTTGCATCTTTAAATGTTTTTTACTCTGACATCAAACAGAAAACGTTTCCTTCTTACTCTCTCTCCCTCTCTCTCTCTCTCTCTCTTTCGATTACTCTGCTTTGCAACAGTAAACGTTCTTAAACTATGAGCGCATTTCTTCCATCAATAAAATCTTTGTTTTTATCATTATATTTTTCTTTCTTTTTCTATCGCATCCTAAATCGTTTTTAAGTTATGAACTCAAGGTAGAAATCAAGAGCTCTCTCTCTTTGTCTCCCTCTCTCTCTTGCGCTCTATAAATTAAAGGTATACATTTTTCTGAAAAGATACACTTATTTTATTTAAAACTGTTACTGTCACATAACGTAAAGGTAAAAACAGGATATTAGACCGAAACGAATATCGTTTTCAGTTGCGTTTTTAATTACAGTCGTCGGATAAAGTATTTTGACAAAACTAAAGTTAAATCTTCGCATAATTTGAACTTACTTTGTATATATTTTGTATATTCCTTTTGAATGATACAAAACTTTCCTTAACCCATTAAGTACCCATTGAAAATTTTAAATTTTTGTAAAAGTCTACTGTTTTGAAAACAGTAAAAGTTTCTCTAAACAATTTTAATAATGACTGGAAATTTTTACTTTCAAAAATCTATTTGCTAGTATTTTTTATGATTTTGCTCCCAAAAAACCAGCAGTGATAAAAGTGCTAAAAATATATAAGCAAAAATTATATGATTAATAAATTGAATATTTTATTACTGCGGACGGCTGTCTGCGCTAGGGACGAAAGCAGCACGAAGTTGCGAAAAGCGACTAGCGTTATATACAGGAAGAATGCAAAATTTGCTTTGACTGTCCGATAAGTTTGAAATACATATATAACGATCGAAATGTAAAGCTCTAACTTACAAAAGTGCATACTAAGACATTTGGAAACTCACCTGGTTTGTAAGATAAGCAGGTGTAAGCGGGAGAGAAAAAACTTAAATGATTGGAGCAAATGGGTTGAATTTGGTTTGCATGAGTTTTTAATTTGTTTTCCTATTCTTATAAAAATACGGGTTCGTATGGTAAGAAAATCGTAAAAATAGCAAAATTCTATGTTGAATATTGTTTTAAACTTAAATAATTTTAAAATAACCTTTCTTTTTGACGTTTTCTTATTCTCGTTATTGTCCTGGCCATCCCTGCAGTTCTGGAGTTGTCGATTAGTTAGAATTATAAATTTCCAAAATTTCTGATATATTTTAAAAAACACCTCTTTACGAGGTAAAACTCTAGTGACGAAAACATTTTCATGCCCCAAAATTTCTAATATTAAATTTTGTGAAGAAAAATGTTAAATATATAATACATAAACTATTGAAAAAAAATGTTGGCATTCGGCACTGCGCAAAAAAGTTATTTTTTATAGGTATAAAGAATTAGGACCTTCAAAGGGGGAAACCAGATTAGAAGGCCGAAATTCGAGTGTTTTTTGTGTCATTTTAACTAAGAAGGAAACGTATAAGATAGTTTATTCAAATTTTGAACTACACATTCAAAATTTGCTTAACCCATTTCCACCGGAAATAGTGAAGTGAGAGGCTGCTGTCCATAGACGATCGCCATAAAAATTGACTGCTCTCGGGATTCCTGGAGGTTACAGTTTTCATTTGAAATCAATAATTTTTTTTTTCGTTGGTAACTTATTTTCTAAGAATATTAACCACACTTTGGACAAAAAAATTGAGAATTTTCCAGTGCTTGAAAAAATTTGGTTTTTGTTTATTATTTTTTCCACCTTTCTAACATAAAACATATTTTACCTAATAATATCATTGAATTGGGTGGTTCACATACTTGGCACTTGAATATAGAATATTCAGGAAATGTTCAAATCGAAACTGGATTCACCCCTTGAGCGCAATGTGCCGAAAGCCAACCTTTTTTTTAATGGCTTATTTTTATGGTTTTAATCTCAGGTAAAAACACAAAGCATGTCGATAATTTGTATCTCACACGTTACGTTATTCATCGTCGCTACTATTCTCATTTATATTATTTTCAAAATCCCATCGGCCGCTCACACTTTCTGAGATTTCATCCAAAAAAGCTTTAACTTTGTAGACAAATAATCAAACTAATCTGAATTTAAGTAAGGCAGAAAAAGCTAAATAACAAGTGCTTAATAAAGTGACTAAAGTGACTAATAAACATCAAATTAACATATCGAGCCCTATTTGCGACAATAACGTATGCGCCATTTTCCGAAATTTTTTTTCTTGTGTCAATATGTTTATAAACACCACCCGCATCTGCACCTAAAATATTACATTTTTATTTTATATATTTACGGAGATATTGACCTGTGAATAATAACGTAAGCGACAAATGACACGAAGAAATCAACTTAACGAAACCTAAAAAACTCTCTCCTGTAAAATTGCGTTTTGGCGCATACGTTATTGTCGCAAATAGGGCTCGATATGTATATACATATGAATATAGCGTTGCATCGAAATGTGCATTTCCTCATTATACGCTCCCTCTAATTAGTCAGCATGACATTTGTGCTCAGGATGTTGCATCTGCGCAGACAGAGTCAGTACAACAAAACTAAATTGATCAAAAATATAAGAGTGAGCTCAAGATTTGTAAAATGTAGGAGCCTAGTACGAAATTTATTTTAATATTGTTTAGAGCCCAAAATTGTGTTCTTGTCGCAGTTGCTGTTATCATTTATTTATTTTCATATTTATCATTTTAAGATTATTAAATTTATATTTAGGGATTAACGATTTTAAGTCGATTTGAAATTGCTTAGCTTTTTAAGTTTTATTGAAATTTAAAAATGTTGGATTGAAAGTAGACTTATTCATTTAATACTTTACATTGTAAGAATTTACACAATTTTTACACAATTATAAAAAAAAAAACTAGCGAAAAGATTTTTGAAAAATGTTTTTTTTCAGTCACTTTTAGAATTGTTTGAAGAATTTTTCTGCATCAAAATATTTCTTTCTAAAAATCGTTAAAAAAATTTAACCATAGCCTTTTTTAAAATTCAAAATATCCGATGGGTACTTAATGGGTTAAAGAAATATTTGTATCATTAGAACGGAATTTAAGTGAATAAAATATTAATATAAGAAAGTTTATGGTGTATGAAGACATTCTTGGCACACTGTATGTACTTAGTCATTATCCCGTTATGCCATCGACAGCATAAACGTACGTTCATAATCAACTACTTACGTGAGATCTCAAATGGTTAAAGAGAAACTCAGTAATCTTAACTTAAACAATTTAATTCAAACCTGGTTTTGTGTCATGTTTTAAAATAATTAAAATTAATTTATTATGTATTTTTAAAAACAGCATTCGAAACTGATGGTATAGTAACATATGGCATTGCTATAGATGGTTAAACGTCTACTAAAGGAAAAGTTTGTCTCAAGCTTTTGTTAGATTTTTGGAACTTCAACTGAATTTGGGTCATTTTGATATTCCCCTTAGTGGCTATCGATATATATAACATACATATGTAACTATAACTATCGAGTAGTCGTTATAAATACAAAAATTAACCAGATCTTATAAATAATTTTTCAAATTTTCCAACCATTAAAAATTCATAAAGTTTTAATGAATTCTGTAACTTATTCTGTAAATGTTTACGTACATATGTATAGACGTACATATGTACATACTTATATGTAAGTATGATTGCATTTATTATATTATTTTAAATATAAAATGCATGTAAATATTTTTTGATGGCATAGAAAAATGAAATTCATAAATGACGACAAAGAACACACTAATAACACCAATAATAACAGTAACAATAACATGAGCAGCCAGCAGCGGACAGCGAGCAGCGAGCAGAGGCAACGACAAGAACAACGAGAACAACAACCAATTTTATGAAAGTCACAGTCAAGGTCAACATGCGTGCAAAGACATACAGTGAGCGCAATGTTGGAGCAAAAGAAAGACAAAAAGAGAGCGATTGAGCGACAGAGAGAGACAGAGAGAGGGAGACAGCAATAGAGATAAATGCATACATATATACATATACTGCGATCGAGAAATATTTTACCACTTTATATATGCATACATACATACATACATACATATGTATTCTTCTTCACGCTTGCTTTCACGCACTCGACAGGCCTATGGATTAAGCTCCAAAGAATTCGCACGACCAGCAAATAGACAGAGCGAGACAGAGCGATTAAAAGGGAGAATAGCGTTAAAGTATGAGTATGAGAGTGTGGGGTGAACTACAGTTCGAGTGAGTGATCGAGTGTGAGTGTGAGTGTGGGTGCGGTGATCGCTTATGCAGACGGCGACAAGGAAGTGCAGCGAAGCTCATTGCCATTTTGGCATCAACTTTGTCGCTGCTGTTGTCGTCATTGGGCAATAAAGAAAATAAGAAGAAATGAGAGAAGAGCACGCAGAAGACGGCAAACAAAACATCAGCAATAAATGAAATCAAAGTAATTCGTTTTGGCATGGCCCAGGCAGTAAGCAGCAGTCTTCTTCCTCTGTCTCAGCCGTTAAAAGTGACTCACTTGCTCCCCAGCAGCAGCAGCAATCATACAAACACATGCTAATATACAAACATACACAAAAACATAGATACTCGTACACACTCACACACGCAAATGCAGATGCTCTCTCATACACACACACACACACACGCGCATGCAAGTCGCACAAAAGGAAAACAAATGGCTAGGTCGGTCGTTCACCTGCGTTCGCTTTGACGTTGGAGCTTAAGAGAGCGGCGCACGATACGAAAGAGAGCCAATGTACAAATCGTGTGCGCGCCCCCACAGATGTTTGCGACTTTATGCATACATATGTATGCGCAGTTGTGTATGTGTGTGTGTGTCAGTGAGTTTATTGTTTGTGTTTGTGTGCGGGCCGGCCGGCCGTTCATTGCTCTCGAATGTTGCTCTCTTACGTTGAGTATTTCATAACGCTTCTGGTTTTTCTTGTTGTTGTATTCGTGTCAATGTTCTATCGCATTTTGTGTTGTTGCTTTCGCTCTTGTTTAGGGTTTAATGACATTGCCGGTTTTCTGTGTTTTTTTTTTGCGCTCGTTCGTTTGCCTGCCTGCTTGTTTATTTATTCTTGCAAGGCAAATAGCAGCAGCGGCGTCGCCGCACAGGCGGCAGAGGAGGCAGCAGCAGATTACACACACACACGTACTTATGTACATTTATTGTATATGTATCTGTATAAAATATAGTTTGCTGCTGACGCTATTGGAGCCAACGGTAGGGCCGGCCCCGGTCCGACTGTACAGTAAAAGCTTGCCCAAGCGTACCCAAATCAAACTTTCAAAAAAAAAAATCCAAACCATTATCATAAACACCAAAACATTCAGCAAACCAACTATTAGCAATAGACAAATGGCTCGATAAAAGTTATGTATTAGAAATTATATTCAATATTAGATATTTAAACGGTTACTTAAAATTAAATATTTAACCACTAACAAACTGTCAATTGTTAGTCACATGTAACTGGCCTGACAACACAACAAGCGACAAATTTGTGGGGTGCGCAGCGTCAACGGCAGCAGCGTTGATGACGCCGCCAACTTACGACGACGCTGCAACTTTTCAGTGCTGTATTTTTAATATTTCTATACCCTGTAGACGACGCTGACAAAAGGTATGCAAATAGAAAGTGCACATATACTGTGTATTTTTTTTTATTTCAAATCAAATTGATTGAAAATAATGCGCATTTTTTTATTTTACAATGCCTTTATTTTAGTTCCTATTGGCACTTTCAATATTTCGAACGTGACCGTCAAATATATTTGAAGTAAAAAGTGTTACAAAAAATTCTTGTTATTTTGAAAATTGTCTAAAATATTTACTCTTAATTAAAGCTGAACTTAATGCTAAGACTGATTTTTGGCAAAGTTTTGTCGTCAGGATATTTTCAAAAAAAAAGTTAGGGCTTTCGCAAAAAACAAAAGTAGAGTAATTTTGGAAAACTGTCCATTTTTATAAAAAAAAAAGAATGAATACAGTTAAACTACACTAATGCTGATCTTAATACATACATTTCTGTGTAAATGGTTTAAATAAGAATCTTAAAAAAGTTTCTAGAACTAAGTTTCATAATTATAAGTCTCTAATAAATTTTATATTATTAATCATTTTAGATATATGTATGTATGTATTTCATATGTATGTATAGAGTTAGTAAAGTTATTTTTTTAACATAATATAAAATTTACATATTTTCATTTCCACAGCGACGTTACGTCACAATCTTACAGCAAAGTAAGGCCAAAAAACTAAAAGAAACAGCAATGGAATTTATAAAATATTCTCTAAGTACAAATTATGTTGGATCGACCTTAACGATTAAAAGATGATAAAAGAAATAGATGTTTTCGACTTGGACGTGTAAAAGATACAAAAATCTACGAATTTGGAAAGCTTGTTGCATAAAACTTTTTTAAATATGATCTGAAAAAATGTACATTAATACATACAAAGAGATAAATTTATTGACTTCACATTTGTTTTCATACAGCCGTAGTCAGACTTTTGGCAACTTGATTGGTTTTTGTGAAATAGCAATAAAACAGAAAATAAAAATGTGAGTATATGCGAATATGTCCTAATTTGACTGTATACAATTAAAAGTATTGTAATTTAAAAGAATAAACTGAAGTATTAAAAATCTCGCATACTTAACACACTTAATACACTTACAACAGTTTACAGGGCATTTTATAGCACAGCCGACGCAACAGCTGGCAATTGTATGACTTGTTTTACTTTTGAGTTTTTGTTGGTGTTATTGCTGCGGCTGCTGTCGGTCGCTCGGTTGATTCGCTTCCTCGTATTCGACGCTGCCGACGTCGCAGCTAAAGCTTTTTTTTTTTGCTTTTGTTTTTGCGCTCGCACAAATGTGTGTTAGCGGCGGTCATTCACACCGAACGTGCCCTTTCGAGAGTAGTGCGCGCTAAGCGCTCTCTATCTCTCACGACTGCCCTCACTCTCTCTTTACTCTTAAGAGAAAGAGTGCGTGAGCACGACAGAGTTTATATGAGACCATATGTGTGTGTGTGTGTTTGTGTGCGTAGAGTGTAATACAATGGCAACAACCGCAAAACGCAACTTTAACATTGCTGGGAATTTACATTTAACAAAAATTACGATTGGATTGTGTTTATTTTAAAATGTGTAATTTAATATTGTATTTAGTTTGATTATCAAGTTATGTAGTGATAAGCTGATTAGAAAGCTTGGTAAATTCATGATGAAATTGCAATTGTTCAATATGATTAGCCAGGTGATTGTGTACCTGCATCCTGTGAATACATATACATATGTAACTCAAGGAATTTGCCTTTTGGCATCCGAGTGACGTCAATGTGCGAAATTACGCAATTTGAGCGCCCTAACGACGCGGCGACGATGAGTGACTAATTTAACCATATCTTTAACTCATACATACATACATACATACATACATACATACATACATACATACATATACATATACGCATACGCATGCACACAAATGAAACGTAAAGCGATGGGCAACTAAAGCATGGGCAGCGTGGAATAGTGTAAAAGTAAAAGGTCATTGAACGAACATTGTACCTATTTCTGCTATTTACACACACAAACACACACACAATCATATCGTAGGCGATTGTTATTACT
>JBAMBJ010001789.1:0-12239 GCA_037043495.1 Drosophila recens | reverse complement strand
GACGCATTTGTAATATCACAAAGCTGGTTTGTGTATTGGCTGCACAAAATGAATGCTTTATCCAATGCATGCACAAACTGACAAGCCCAACGAGAATTTTTACTTAGCGAAATGGAAGCTCTTTTTTGAACAAAAAGTTATAATTTCTTTTGTAGAGCATACTTTAAAATTTTGTTACCATTTTAATTTTCGTTTAAGAATGTGTCACTATACGAATACTGTAGCTTTAGCTAGTTAAGTACTGTATCGACTGTGACTTAATTATGTGTAATTTATTATCGTACGTACAGCACTTACAATTTGAATAAAACAGAGCCAATTAGAGTTAACATTAACACAAGCGAATTATGGAGATCCAATTGGAATCAACATCACATTACTATGTCGCAAAGTAAATGTTAATGGTAAGATAGCAATGTAAAATTTTAACATAGTAATGTAACATTCTGTTAACGGATTTTATGTTGCATGCTTTTAAGCGCGCCATCTATAGCTTCGGCTTGCAAACGAACTACTGAACCGAAATGATGAAACGAAGCGCACGAAACGAAACAAGAAAACGAAAAAATTTCTCTCTCATTCTTAAAATTTCACTCGCCGCGAGCTGTCGTCGTTCGCGCCCGGATAACGATATTTTACAGTTGGTTTTTTTGTTGTATTTTTTTTTACGAATTCGAATATTGCTGAAAATATGTATATGATTATGATGAATAACAAAGTTGTGGCCACTGGCAGCAGCATTAAATAAAGTGCATATTAGTGCTATTGATATTTTGCTATTCGCCAAGCAATTGACAAGTGCCCGTTGTTCGAAATAGGCGCCAAGACGCCAGCAAGGACGCTGCCGGTGTCGTCGACGTTGACGTCGACTAATGCAATTGCGTACATTTGTTGTTGCGCTGCGTGCGGTTGGCCCCTCTCTTAGCTGCCCCCCCAACGCCCGCCCGCCCATCTTAGCCCTTGGCACTGCAGGCAGTGGCAACAACAAATTGTGATCCGCATACCGTAATCGTAATTTTTGTTTATGTGTTTGTTTCTGTTGCAGATACAAATATTTGCAAAGTGACAAGTGAGAAAATGTGACAAGAGCTAAACAAAACCCACAAGAAATGTGCAACTAAAAGAGCCAGAAGCGCTTTAATTTAAGCCTAGGATAAAGTTAATCATCAATTGTATCTAAAACGGAATTAGCGATACCCCGCTATGTGTTCAACAACAACAACAACATAAAAAAAAAAATAAATACATCCCAATTGTAAATCAAATTGAATGTAAATGTTAATTAGATTCAAGTATAATTTAGTGCAAGTATCTAATAAGAGTGTAAAAAGTAAATGCATAGATACATACATACATGAATAAATATGTATAAATATGTGTAAATAATAACTGCAATAAAAATACTATTACAACAACAACGGATTACATCAAAACAAAACAAATCATATGCTGCATTTTAAATCAAGGAAATCGAAGAGTGCAAACACAAAATTAAGGGAGGCAATACTCAAGAGAATTGCTAAATAACAATAACAAGAACTGTAACTTAATACAGAGGTGTAACGGTTAAAGCGCTGCTGGCAGAGCCACAGAGCATGGATTACGCCTTCATCATAACAACAGCAGCAGCAGCAGCAGCAAAGCTCACAAGAGGATCGTATTAAATGAGCGCCAGCAGGCCACAAAAATGCCGCCGCTGCAAGGACGTCGACAGTTAATGTAAGTACTACGAAACAAATAGTTAAAGAGAATATATTCGGGCCAGTTAAATGTAAAACAAACACACATATCTACATGTGTATTACTAAAGTAACTGTTTAAGACACAATGGTGGTTGAATGTATGTGTGGTGGGGGTTGTGCGCTTAAACGGGGGGGTCAAAGCACATGTTAACCGCGAACGGCCCTTGGTTCGTTGGCCTGGCCGATATCTGGCGCTCTCTGTTTATGAATGAAACGCAACGAGGAAGCAGCGCTAAATCTAAAGAGAGTCGAAAAACTGCCAAAGAGCAGCGGCATTTAAAGAGAGCGCGCAATGCGGAACGCAATACTCAAACAGACACACACACGCACACACACACATAAGCAAACAGTCATGCATGCTGAGAGCGAGTGAGCGAATGAGAGAGCAATCACAAACGTCAGGCACTGGCACGACGTGAGTTCATTGACCTTTGCTATTGAAATTTTTGGGCAACGCTACAAGCACACACACACACACACACGTCCATGCTTATGGAAAACACACGCACGCATACAAATATAAATGCGCTTTTATTTACACATTGATAAACAATCGACTGTTGACTTGCCAGTTGCTGTTGTTGTTGTTGTCGTTATTTTTTTTTACGTTCTGTTGCTGCTTTTTGTATGCTCTTTTCTTATGCTCAAAATCTGAGAATGCATTAACATGTGACTGAGCATGCATGTGTGTGTGTGTGTGTCTGAGTGTGTGTGCGCGCGCTTTGTAATGTGATGCAATTTGACACAGATTAAGATAGTGATCTAACCCTTGGCTGATACCAGACAGAATTCGATAACTAAGAGCTATGTATTTGTACATGAATTTCCCAAAACAGTTTATGTTTCATTTACAATCAATTGATATTTCATTTAGACTGGACAAAATGCTTAATTTGACATAGTAAATATTATAATTGCAAAGTATACGACAAACGATCAGACAGTAAAAAAATTGTGATTTTTGCCTGTGAACTTTTGTGACTTTGTTTTTTTTTTTAAATTATTGACTGATTTTTTTAAAATTGTTCCTTAAGCTACTTTTTGTATGAAAAGGAGGAAAAGGTGGCTAAAATAGTTATTTTTTTTTTAGCAATTTTCAATAAATTATTAAAAATACTAGCGAAGTATTGTTGAATTTTTTACAGTCACTATTAGAATTAATTAGAGATACTTTTAACATAGCATCAAAACTTTTCGAGGATAAAAGTTGAAAAGTGGATTTTTACTAAAGCTTAAAAATTTTCAAGTAATTTTCAATATTTTCAAATTTTGAGTTAATATAACTTTAGTTTTCTGCAAATACTTTTGATAAGGTTTGTATTTTAGTTAGTTGTAATTAAAGCTATTGGTTAAAGTTGCATTTTGTGCTGGTTAAAATAAGCTGTGAGCTGCTGTATTTTCAAAAAAAAATATAATCTCACATTTTTATTAACTCGCTTGTTCATTTATAGCACCGGTGGGCACGCAGGGGCTCCGGGAGCAGCGGCTGCACCCAGCTTAGGTAGAATCTAATAGGGTTGTTGTTGTTGTTGTAGTGATCCCGAATTCAGATTTCGTGCACACCGCTGTTATAGTGTTATACCACATTTATAATTTGATTGTGAGTAAGGATGGCACGATTAATCATATGATACACAATAATCGATTATTTTGCTTCCTTTGGCGATTTAATTGTATCGTAAAATGTGTTGCGATTAATTGAAACACTAATCGATTATTCGATCAAATAATCGCGTCGTTGCCAAAACTTTTTTTCTGCAACAAAATATTTTTTGTGAAAAATCGAGGAAAAAAGTTGAAAAAATAGACTTTTACATAAATTCGAAATTTTCAAAGAGAACTTAATGGGTTAAAGAAAGTTTTGTGTCATTCGAACGGAATTTAAATGACCTTTCCATTGATGAAAATATGTTAACGATAATGGCTCAAATGAGCCTTAAATGTCAAAATTTGACCTGCATACTTTAAGCTGTGAGCCACTGTATTTATATTTTTTGGGCATTTTATTATTGTTCTTAATTTTTTTTTGCTATACAATGGCATTGCATTACACAATATTTTCAAAAAACTATAACAAAAATTAATCATTTGATTAATCGATTATTTTTATTTTTCGTCGATTAATTGCAATTAATAATCGCGTAGCTTAAATTAATCATATGATTCAATAATCGATTAATAAATTTATTTTGCCATCCCTAATTTTGCGTCATATCATATTTTGTAAAAGTAAATCTCCTTCAGTATTTCTACCTGCCTGCGGTCAGAAACTTGGGGAAAGAGCATGCAACTTTCGTTAAAGCTGCTTGGCGACGTTCTTCAGAGTTCTTCCTCATTGTTTTGCGTGTGTGTGAGTGTGTGTGTGTGTGAGTGTGTATGTATAGTGGGTGGCTGGCACGATAAGGAATGGTAGTAATATAAAATGCTTGCGAAGCAAGAAAGGAAAACCAACCAAGAATTATGCTTTGCTTTTTGTTTTGTTTTGTTTTTGCTTTACTCGACATTTAAATTAAACTAAATGTTGCCTGTTACCAAGTCCAGTATAAATGCCGAATGTTATAACAAGGGCACAACACAAAGATACAAATGTGTACATAAATATTTCGTGGAATCTACAGCGTTAATTTAAAAAGGAGTTGCTTATGTACAGATGTATGTATATATCCCACAAAAAAAACCTCTTTACGAGGTAAAAGTCTAGTGACGAAAACATTTTCATGCCCCAAAATTTCTGATATCCAATTTTGTGACGAATAATTTTAAGTTTTACATATAAATTATTTTAAGCAAAATTTTGGCACTCGGCACATTGCGCTAAAATGTATCAATTCTTCATACCAAATAAAACTCATTCACTGTTTTGCGCAGTGCCGAATGCAAAAATTTTGCTTAAAATAATTTATATGTAAAACTTAAAATTATTCGTCACAAAATTGGATATCAGAAATTTTGGGGCATGAAAATGTTTTCGTCACTAGACTTTTACCTCGTAAAGAGGTTTTTTTGTGGGATATCAGAAATTTTTGAATAAGACCTCAGAAATTTTGAAATTGCAATATTTTTTGACAGTATAGCTTTGTCAACTTTGATTATTGTTTGTACAAGCTAAAGCAAATTGTCTGGCAACACTGGTCCCCTTTACAAACACACATGCCCAGCGCAAAAGCTATCAGCACTCTTAAACTTTGGGTGCTATGACACTTTGATGCTGCTATCCTATTCCCATTCTAAATAAAATGTATGTATTCAGCTAACAGGTAATTTCCGCATTACGCTGCAAGCAGTGCAAAAAGCCCTTCGAAATACCTTTTCAACGATATATAGATAGCATCTGTAGCTTCTATCGTTTGGATGCTATGGTGGTTTCAATTTTAGCGGTTTCTAGCGATTTCCCGCTAAACTAGCGATTTTTCGCAAAAGTCGTAGAGCAAACGTTTCTAGATTTTTGAACACGAACAAGTCCTCATTCAAACATTTAAGCTATCCAAACAAACAAACTGGCTGCTATGACACTTTGTTGCTGCTGCCCTATTCCAATTCAAAGTAAAATGAATATATTCAGTTAATAGGTTATATCTTCCAAACCTAACGGTAAATTTTTTTGTGTCATATATCAAAAAACGCGAAATTTTACAAACTAAAACATATTGAAATTTAAAAAAAATCGTTAGCGGCGTTTTCTCAAAAACCGCCAAAATGTGGGGGAAAATACCTTATTTCACCTGTAGAAATTTACCTGTGTACTTTAGAAAAAAAGTTAAAAGGTATGCATAACAGCCCTTCAAAATACCTTTTCAACAATATATAGATCGCATCTGTAGCTTTTATCGTTTGACTGCTATAAGGGTTTTAATTTTAGCGGTTTTTAGCGATTTCCCGCTAAACCAGCTTTTTTTCGAAAAAGTCGTAGAACAAACGTTTCTAGATTTTTGATCGGGAACAAGTCCTCATTCAAACTTTTAAGCTAAATCAACGCTTTGATACAAACAAACAAACAAACATACTGACTTTTCATCTCATTTTCGAAAGGCCCCTAAAAATTTCAAAATTAATTATTTTTTGAACCAGTGGTCCGATTTTGATGACCGAGATGTCATTCGACGCGTATTTTTGATGAGAATTGTAAAAAATTCAACGAAAATTCAAAAAGGCTCCAACGGCCCCATTAGCTCCAATCATTTAAATTTTTCCCCTCCCACTTACACCTGTTTATCTCACGAACCAGGTGAGTTTTCAAAAGTCTTAGTATGCACATTTGTAAGTTAGGTTGATACCTTTCGATCGGTATATAACTCGACCTGATCGGACAGTCATAGCAAATCTTCCATTCTTCCTGTGTATATATGCTAGTCGCCTTCGCACCCTTCGTGCTGCTTTCGTCACTAGCGCGGACTGCCGTCCGCAGTGACTCGACCAAAAGGTTGAACCTTCAAAATTGGTTTCAATGTCATGTAACCCCCATGTTACAAGCATTGAATGTATGTTACAGCGAGAGAGCAGACCAAAAAATCAGAAGGGAGGAAGAGAGCGCATACGCACACACACACACACACGCACACAGACTAACATACTCACACAGAGCTGTCAGAGCACCCAATTATGTACATATGTATGTAAGAGGTAGGAAATGCCCATGCACTGCAAACCAGCGTTCGATATTCGTTCAGTGGGAATGATTGCTACCCAAACTTCTTTCAGTTCAGAGAGCTCATCATTTACAACAAGAACAACAACAACAACAACAACAACATCTACATCTTCCTTTTTGTGGGCAAACAGGGGGTTGGCACTAAGGAATGAACAGTCATATACATATATCAACAGAGACAACAGCAGCAGGGACAAGGACAAGGGCAAGGGCAGCTGTAAGCTGTGAGCTGTAAACTGTAAGCTGGTGTTTTCCATTTCGCATCAGCATTAACAATATTACGTATACGTTGTCGACAGCAGTTTGTTATCTTTTTGTTTTGTTTTATTTCGCTTTGCATTTTAATCAATGCCAATGAACTTGACGTTTATTTAATGCATGTCCGCGTTTATTCGCCCGCTTCTCGCTGCTCTCTCTCTCTCTCTCTCTGTTCGTTGTTTACTGCTCTCTACGCGCTGCTCGCTCTATCTAAACTAACTATACACCTGCTGCTCACACCCGCACACAGCAACAGCAACAGCTTATCGGGCAAAAGTTATGTGCCATGATTTTAATACTTACTGTACATATGTACATATGTATAATTACATACATACATCAAACATATGTACATTTGTATGTAGCTGCTTGATCCCACTCGCTATGTCTCCTGGTCTGTATGCTTATCGCTATTGTTGTTGTTGTTGTCATTGCTATTTGATAGCAGTGACAATACTTGCGAGTCTAGGGAGCATAGTAGGAATATGCCTGGAGACACACACACACACATACGCACACAACAAGTCTGTAAACACACACACACACACACCCACACACATATATAAATCAAGAGGTCAGCGCCTCGATAAAGTACGCGTAGTTACATCGTTAGTTACATATATGTACATATATATAATTGCCTTCCTCCAGAGGCAGCTACCTCAATTGCTCCGTTATTCAAGACTAGCATTTTATTACATAAATGTACTTATGCATAAGTATTCAATCGCTATTAATTAATCAAATCGTTTAGTATAAGAATTAGTTGAAAAATAACTATTATTTCAAATAGCTTTCTAAAATATATTTCGTTTAATCTTATATTGAACCATTTTAGCAATGAAGAAAAATTGCTTCTTTTGTTAGTAAATCGTTTCCATATCTTTGCTTTAATTACCAAATATTTGTTCCATATCAAATCTTCAATTTATACACCAAATTTCAGTTTTCTAACTCAATTAATGTCCGAGTAATAAGTAAATCTACTTCAACCTTTAAATAGTATCTGATAGTTATGAGAAATATTACATTTTCTGATTGTGTATCTATAAGATACCATCTAACCATCTTCCTGAATATCGATATAATATATTTTTGGGTTTGCTGTAATTCCGCCCAATAAACACGTTTTAAATTTTAATGCACAATTATGATTATCGATTGTAGGTGGAACAGTCTCATTAGTTCACCATAATTTGATTAACTTTCTTTTAATGTGTTCTTATCTAATCTATCGCAGCACCTCAATAGATGAAAAAAACCATTCCTTGCTTTACTTTATTAAAAGTTACCTAAAGCTGAAACGTAACCATCTCTTAAAAAATGGTACGGTTTGAAAGAAAACTTAAAACAACACTAATTTTATATATTTTATTTCTTACTACTTATAATTCGATTTAAATATAGTATAATCTAAAATCGAATCATTAACTATACATACTATGTAATATTGTTTTCTATAGCTGAACGAATTAAGAGAATTCTTAAAACAATTAAAAGCTAATTATAATTTTTGCACAAATATTTACTGAGATTTGAACCAATAGTTTTGTTTAGAACTTTCTAAAATACCAAAATCTTGTGCAATGGTTCGAAAAATTGAACCGAATGTACTCCAAAATTTACAAAAGTTGCATAGTTTTTTTGAATTATATACAGAATCACTATTGAATTCTGGACTACGCCTTAACAGAATTATAATTGCAGCAACAAATTCAACGCTTACTATAATCACGAGATCAGTTGACAAACGTACAGTTATACAAATTGTTCGATAAACAGTTGTAACTGATAAGTTTGAGTGCTCGATAATTCGCTTCTGATCGTTGTCATCGTTGCAATGACAAATGTCACATTCAGCGTTCAATTTCAAGTCTGAGTCATAGAAAAAGAATTGGATATTGAATTTGGTATCAAGTTCGCATACTTCTTTTACCAAGCATATTGTCGAGCTGGACGTTTGTTGCTGTTTTTTTTGTGAGCTTGTTGAAATTTTCGTTGCTTTCTTTAAAGCAGAAGAAAAAAAGCGATCGGTCAGCGTCCTAATCCCCAAACGCTGTGGAATGTGCATACAATTTATACCATACATTGAAATATATGTACATAGATACAATTGTACATTTGTACATTCATTTGTTAAATGCAGGAATCTGTGCTTTTGATGCTGCTTCTGATCCTCATCTTTCTTTTATCTGTATTTTGTGCGTCTCTCCGTCTCTTTTGTTTGACGCGCTCTCACTTGCCACTTGTCTATTTCTTTTTCGATTGCTCGTCGCGTCGTTTGTCAGCGGCGACGCTTTTCAAGTTGCCCTTGCCCATTATTCCATTTCATTTTAACTCAGCATTTCACCATTTCCATTTCTCCAATTTCTCCATTTTCGCTTAGTGCGGCGTATACTCGTATTTATATATGTGTGTGTGTGTGTGTGTGTATGTAAATATGTAAAAGGCAAAGTACTTACTTGGCTTAGCTTGATTCATTGTATTATTGTTTTTGTTTTTGTTTCTTTTTTAGTTTTTGCAAACACAAATAAATATACATACAGCTGCGGTCAAAAAAATAGTAGTGCCTGCAATGAACTTACAAAAGCTCAAAATTTAAAGACTTTTAATTTATCCAAATTTTTTAATTAATTTTTTTAAGATACGTTATTATATTGTTAATCCATCTGAGAAATCAAAGATAGTGAACAGTTATTATTTTTCGACTTAGGAATTTTTTTCTTGTAATAGTCTGAAAAATGGGCGGTCAAAATAATAGTAGTGAATGCATTAAAAGTGGAAAAAAGGATATTAAGCAGGAAAGGCACTTGATTTGATATTTATAATTGTTATTTGATAATTTTCTATAAATTGTATAAAAAATATTTTGGTTAGAGTTGTTACAATGGGGCGTGGCAAACATTGCACTCCAGAAAAGCGTGCTCCTATAAAAAATTTATTTCAAAAAGGACAACGTTTAAGGAAGTGGAAAAATTTGATTAGATGATTGCCAACCATAATCAGAAACGCCATTAAGTAGTCGCCAAAATAGGATAAATGTGGAAGACCTCGATCCATGTCCAAAAGACAAGTGACAAAAGTAGTGAGGTTTTTGAAACGCGACCCTTTTGCTCCTGCAGCACTTAAAAAAAGGACTTTGGTATGGACCAAAGTGTGTAAAACATTCTTAGATGTTTGCGAAATAATAATCTGGCAGAAAGAAGCCCGTGAAAAATTCCGTTATTGAAAAAAATACCTGCCCAAAAGCGATTTCGATTTGCTAAGGATCATCTGAATTGACCCTAGAGAAATAAAGAAACCTCTAGTGGTCGGATGTGTCCAAAATTATTTTTATTACTGGTCGAGGATCTCGACAACATGTAAGGTATCCGTTAAAGTCCGAATATCAGCCCAGATTCACCTGCAGGACCATCAAGCATTGTAGTATGAGAAAAATAACCTGGGCGCATTTTCACATTATTGGGTCCAACCCATATAATGGATCATAACCATAATGGAAAGGCACGAACAAGTGAAAATTCTGCAGGACACTTTGCTACCGTATTTTTCAGATGATATGCCAATAATTTGGAGGTTCCAACAGGACATAGCCCCAAGGCATATCAGCAAATCTTCGAAAGAATGGTTCGCATAGAAAAAAGTTAATGTAGTGGAGTGGTCACCACGGTCCCCCGATCTGAATCCCATTGAAAATTTGTAGTCCGATATGAAGAAGGATATTGCCAAGCATCAACCAACAAATAATATTCATCTTTGGAAGATCGCTAGGAGCGCCTGGAGCTAAATACAAACAGAACGATGTAAAAGCCATGATCCGTCGTTGTAAGGCGGTAATTCAAGATAAAGGCTTCACAACAAATTACTAAATTTGTTAATTATTAAGTGCATTTCACATATCTAACCTTTTAAATAAAAAAAGGGGGTTTTGGATCGTTTTCATCATTAAAATTTTTGAATATGTTCATCACTACTATTATTTTGACCGCCCATTTTTCAGGCTATTGCAAGAAAAAAATTCCTAAGTCGAAAAATAATAGCTGTTCACTATCTTTGATTTCTCAGATAGATTAACAATATATTAACGTATCTTAAAAAAATTATATAAAAAATTTGGATAAATGAAAAGTCATTAAATTTTAAGTTTTTGTAAATTCATTGCACGCACTACTATTTTTTTGACCGCAACTGTATGTATGCAGTAATAACAATCGCCTACGATATGATTGTGTGTGTGTGTGTGTGTAAATAGCAGAAATAGGTACAATGTTCGTTCAATGACCTTTTACTTTTACACTATTCCACGCTGCCCATGCTTTAGTTGCCCATCGCTTTACGTTTCATTTGTGTGCATGCGTATGCGTATATGTATATGTATGTATGTATGTATGAGTTAAAGATATGGTTAAATTAGTCACTCATCGTCGCCGCGTCGTTAGGGCGCTCAAATTGCGTAATTTCGCACATTGACGTCACTCGGATGCCAAAAGGCAAATTCCTTGAGTTACATATATGTATTCACAGGATGCAGGTACAATCATCTGGCTTATCATATTGAACAATTGCAATTTGATCATGATTTTACCAAGCTTTCTAATCATCTTATCACTACATAACTTGATAATCAAACTAAATACAATATTAAATTACACATTTTAAAATAAACACAATCCAATCGTAATTTTTGTTAAATGTAAATTCCCAGCAATGTTAAAGTTGCGTTTTGCGGTTGTTGCCATTGTATTACACTCTACGCACACAAACACACACATAAACACACACACACATATGGTCTCATATAAACTCTGTCGTACTCACGCACTCTTTCTCTTAAGAGTAAAGAGAGAGTGAGAGCAGTCGTGAGAGATAGAGAGCGCTTAGCGCGCACTACTCTCGAAAGGGCACGTTCGGTGTGAATGACCGCCGCTAACACACATTTGTGCGAGCGCAAAAACAAAAGCAAAAAAAAAAAGCTTTAGCTGCGACGTCGGCAGCGTCGAATACGAGGAAGCGAATCAACCGAGCGACCGACAGCAGCCGCAGCAATAACAACAACAAAAACTCAAAAGTAAAACAAGTCATACAATTGCCAGCTGTTGCGTCGGATGTGCTATAAAATGCCCTGTAAACTGTTGTAAGTGTATTAAGTGTGTTAAGTATGCGAGATTTTTAATACTTCAGTTTATTCTTTTAAATTACAACACTTTTAATTATATAAAGTCAAATTTGGGCATATTCGTATATACTCACATTTTTATTTTCTGTTTTATTGCTATTTCACAAAAACAAATCAAGTTGCCAAAAGTCTGACTACGGCTGTATGAAAACAAATGTGAAGTCAATAAATTTATCTCTTTGTATGTATTAATGTACATTTTTTCAGATCATATTTAAAAAAGTTTTATGCAATAAGCTTTTCAGATTCGTAGATTTTTGTATCTTTTACACGTCCAAGTCGAAAACATCTATGTCTTTTATTATCTTTTAATCGTAAATATTAAATATTTGTTACCAAATGTAATCCAACATAATTTGTACTCAGAGAATGTTTTATAAATTCAATTGCTTTTTCTTCCAGTTTTTTGGCCTTA
>JBAMBJ010001788.1:0-30830 GCA_037043495.1 Drosophila recens | reverse complement strand
ATTATAAATGTGGTATAACACTATAACAGCGGTGTGCACGAAATCTGAATTCGGGATCACTACAACAACAACAACAACCCTATTAGATTCTACCTAAGCTGGGTGCAGCCGCTGCTCCCGGAGCCCCTGCGTGCCCACCGGTGCTATAAATGAACAAGCGAGTTAATAAAAATGTGAGATTATATTTTTTTTTGAAAATACAGCAGCTCACAGCTTATTTTAACCAGCACAAAATGCAACTTTAACCAATAGCTTTAATTACAACTAACTAAAATACAAACCTTATCAAAAGTATTTGCAGAAAACTAAAGTTATATTAACTCAAAATTTGAAAATATTGAAAATTACTTGAAAATTTTTAAGCTTTAGTAAAAATCCACTTTTCAACTTTTATCCTCGAAAAGTTTTGATGCTATGTTAAAAGTATCTCTAATTAATTCTAATAGTGACTGTAAAAAATTCAACAATACTTCGCTAGTATTTTTAATAATTTATTGAAAATTGCTAAAAAAAAAATAACTATTTTAGCCACCTTTTCCTCCTTTTCATACAAAAAGTAGCTTAAGGAACAATTTTAAAAAATCAGTCAATAATTTAAAAAAAAACAAAGTCACAAAAGTTCACAGGCAAAAATCACAATTTTTTTACTGTCTGATCGTTTGTCGTATACTTTGCAATTATAATATTTACTATGTCAAATTAAGCATTTTGTCCAGTCTAAATGAAATATCAATTGATTGTAAATGAAACATAAACTGTTTTGGGAAATTCATGTACAAATACATAGCTCTTAGTTATCGAATTCTGTCTGGTATCAGCCAAGGGTTAGATCACTATCTTAATCTGTGTCAAATTGCATCACATTACAAAGCGCGCGCACACACACTCAGACACACACACACACACATGCATGCTCAGTCACATGTTAATGCATTCTCAGATTTTGAGCATAAGAAAAGAGCATACAAAAAGCAGCAACAGAACGTAAAAAAAAATAACGACAACAACAACAACAGCAACTGGCAAGTCAACAGTCGATTGTTTATCAATGTGTAAATAAAAGCGCATTTATATTTGTATGCGTGCGTGTGTTTTCCATAAGCATGGACGTGTGTGTGTGTGTGTGTGCTTGTAGCGTTGCCCAAAAATTTCAATAGCAAAGGTCAATGAACTCACGTCGTGCCAGTGCCTGACGTTTGTGATTGCTCTCTCATTCGCTCACTCGCTCTCAGCATGCATGACTGTTTGCTTATGTGTGTGTGTGCGTGTGTGTGTCTGTTTGAGTATTGCGTTCCGCATTGCGCGCTCTCTTTAAATGCCGCTGCTCTTTGGCAGTTTTTCGACTCTCTTTAGATTTAGCGCTGCTTCCTCGTTGCGTTTCATTCATAAACAGAGAGCGCCAGATATCGGCCAGGCCAACGAACCAAGGGCCGTTCGCGGTTAACATGTGCTTTGACCCCCCCGTTTAAGCGCACAACCCCCACCACACATACATTCAACCACCATTGTGTCTTAAACAGTTACTTTAGTAATACACATGTAGATATGTGTGTTTGTTTTACATTTAACTGGCCCGAATATATTCTCTTTAACTATTTGTTTCGTAGTACTTACATTAACTGTCGACGTCCTTGCAGCGGCGGCATTTTTGTGGCCTGCTGGCGCTCATTTAATACGATCCTCTTGTGAGCTTTGCTGCTGCTGCTGCTGCTGTTGTTATGATGAAGGCGTAATCCATGCTCTGTGGCTCTGCCAGCAGCGCTTTAACCGTTACACCTCTGTATTAAGTTACAGTTCTTGTTATTGTTATTTAGCAATTCTCTTGAGTATTGCCTCCCTTAATTTTGTGTTTGCACTCTTCGATTTCCTTGATTTAAAATGCAGCATATGATTTGTTTTGTTTTGATGTAATCCGTTGTTGTTGTAATAGTATTTTTATTGCAGTTATTATTTACACATATTTATACATATTTATTCATGTATGTATGTATCTATGCATTTACTTTTTACACTCTTATTAGATACTTGCACTAAATTATACTTGAATCTAATTAACATTTACATTCAATTTGATTTACAATTGGGATGTATTTATTTTTTTTTTTATGTTGTTGTTGTTGTTGAACACATAGCGGGGTATCGCTAATTCCGTTTTAGATACAATTGATGATTAACTTTATCCTAGGCTTAAATTAAAGCGCTTCTGGCTCTTTTAGTTGCACATTTCTTGTGGGTTTTGTTTAGCTCTTGTCACATTTTCTCACTTGTCACTTTGCAAATATTTGTATCTGCAACAGAAACAAACACATAAACAAAAATTACGATTACGGTATGCGGATCACAATTTGTTGTTGCCACTGCCTGCAGTGCCAAGGGCTAAGATGGGCGGGCGGGCGTTGGGGGGGCAGCTAAGAGAGGGGCCAACCGCACGCAGCGCAACAACAAATGTACGCAATTGCATTAGTCGACGTCAACGTCGACGACACCGGCAGCGTCCTTGCTGGCGTCTTGGCGCCTATTTCGAACAACGGGCACTTGTCAATTGCTTGGCGAATAGCAAAATATCAATAGCACTAATATGCACTTTATTTAATGCTGCTGCCAGTGGCCACAACTTTGTTATTCATCATAATCATATACATATTTTCAGCAATATTCGAATTCGTAAAAAAAAATACAACAAAAAAACCAACTGTAAAATATCGTTATCCGGGCGCGAACGACGACAGCTCGCGGCGAGTGAAATTTTAAGAATGAGAGAGAAATTTTTTCGTTTTCTTGTTTCGTTTCGTGCGCTTCGTTTCATCATTTCGGTTCAGTAGTTCGTTTGCAAGCCGAAGCTATAGATGGCGCGCTTAAAAGCATGCAACATAAAATCCGTTAACAGAATGTTACATTACTATGTTAAAATTTTACATTGCTATCTTACCATTAACATTTACTTTGCGACATAGTAATGTGATGTTGATTCCAATTGGATCTCCATAATTCGCTTGTGTTAATGTTAACTCTAATTGGCTCTGTTTTATTCAAATTGTAAGTGCTGTACGTACGATAATAAATTACACATAATTAAGTCACAGTCGATACAGTACTTAACTAGCTAAAGCTACAGTATTCGTATAGTGACACATTCTTAAACGAAAATTAAAATGGTAACAAAATTTTAAAGTATGCTCTACAAAAGAAATTATAACTTTTTGTTCAAAAAAGAGCTTCCATTTCGTTAAGTAAAAATTCTCGTTGGGCTTGTCAGTTTGTGCATGCATTGGATAAAGCATTCATTTTGTGCAGCCAATACACAAACCAGCTTTGTGATATTACAAATGCGTCCGTGTGCATCAGTGTTGCCAACTTAAGTTTGGAAAAACAGCTGTTTTTGACGGGAGGAACGATGCAAAAAAGCTGAAAAATTTATTTAAAAAAAAGCCATAAAAAAGCTAGTTTTTCAAAACATTCATTTCTGGTTTTTATCCCGAAAAGGGTAGAGTGAGCGCACAACAACAGTTGTTTATAACTAAAGTGAGCCATTTGAGCAGCAGCTGATCATTTATTCATAAAATGTGAATAATTTTATCGATGTTGTCCTCATTCTCCTGATATGATAATCCTGCAACCAACTCTGCAAAAGTATTGTTGCCCCCAGAATCCTTATAGGAATTGACTCCAGTCTAAAATTTTGTAGTGCTGTCATTATTTTGCCATTTCACGAAGCGAATTTGTTATTTTGGGTTTTAATTTCCCCTTTATTTAGGCATTTTCAAAAAAATCTGAAAAAAAGCATTTCAACAAACAAAAAAGCCAGAATTCCCGCTGACCGCTGTTTGCAAATTTTTCTAGCAAATGGCCTTTGAAAACAGCCAGATTTGACGGGAAAAAAGCGACTCTGGCAGCACTGGTGTGCATTGTACAAGTTAGCACAGTCTATCGGCCGACCACCACAATCTGTCGACCGGCATTAGTGATGTAAATTTGAGTGGAAACATCGATGTCGATGCTCATCGATGTTTTCAAAATTTAACATCGATGTTAGTTGATACATCGGGTCGAAACTACGATGCATCGATGTATGTCTAATGTTTGAAAACCGTACCATTTTTAGAAGAAAACTTGAATTTTTTAGATTAACAAAGCTCATTTTCTCTTAAAAACGTGTGCTATCATATCAGTTTTAAACAGTTTTTATCTTAAAAGTATAAACACAAACTACAAAAGGTCTATTTGATAAGAACTTTGAAAAGAAATATGTAAGCCTTCTTGAAGCTAAAGTATCTCTGACCAATTTAAATAAACTACCCAAATAACTATAAACTCATTGTCACAGCGGCGAAAATGGCGTGCTCAAAGTGTTTTGCAAAACATCGATGCATCGCCATGCAACATCGATAAATCGGCATCAGCAAAAACATCGGAAAACATCGAGAAACATCGCTGATAAAACATCGATGCTCGATGCATCGATGTTTTTTTACATCACTAACCGGCATAAGCTAAAAATAATTGGTCAGGCCATGAACCATTAAATAAAATAGTTTCGTTTTTAGACAATTGTTTAGTTGGGCTCTAAGATTATACTTAATAAAACAATTTAAATTTCAACCTCGGGAATGAATTTGTAGTATTTTTTTAAATTTTGTATTATAATTTCTAAAAAACGCTGACAAAAATTCGTACACCATTTAAAAAATTAAAAACAAAAGTACCAAAATAAGAAATAATTTGAAAAAAAAATGTTAAACAATCAACTACAGAGAGCTGATTTTATTAAAACATGAAGTATGAACCGATTTGCCTTATTTGTTGTGCTACAGATTTTGTTTGCAGCTCATCAATGAAAGCAAAACAAAACCAATAGATCTGTTTCCGGCATACCCCTAGCAAAGTCAAGCGAACGACTTGAACGAATATAACAACTGAGCGACTGAACTAAATGAGCTATAATCACGGAATAAGTTGGTTCGTTAAAATTAGTGAGCTTAATCTGAACGATTCGGTACAACTCAAAGAAACAGTGAATAGCCATACTTCGACGCTTTCGGTTGAGAAGCTGCTGGACAGGTAAATATGAAAACCACGTGTTTTAGTCGACAGATACATTAAAGGCTACGGCCAATTCTCATGCTGGCTCAATTGACGCGTTTAACCTTTTTCCTTTATATTCCCTTCTTTTTCTTTCTTTGTGCTCGCTTGTTGAAGGCAACGTAATAACTGGCAATTGAAATTAAATTGTGCTTAACTGTTATTTCCAACAAGAAGTTCTTAACAAAAAAGCGGCACAGCAACAGCAATCTGTCAAAAAGGAAACGAATATATATATATATAATTATATATATATAGAATAGCAGCAGTGATAATTAACAATATCAAATAGAGACATCTTCGATTTATTGTCGAGTGTTGTTGTTGTTATTATTATAAACCGTCTGTCGGCTGTCTATCTATTTATTTGTTTACTTTTGCGCTTGCTTTTGTTGTTCTTGGCTGTTGTTGTTGTATTGCCGTTTAAGTGCCCAAGTTGAACGGACGGACGGCATGGCAAGCAGCTTCGCAAACGCAATCGCCGACGACGACGTCAGCGCTGGCATCAACCTGAAGCCACGAGTCAATGGCTCACTGGGCAGCGGAGACGTCGCACACTCCACGGACGTACACATGACTGAGCTCCAGGACGGACTGAGTTGCAATGAGCTGTTCAACAACGGCGATGGCTTAACCTACAAGTGAGTACCATGTCAGCTCAGCAGTGTTGCCAGGTGCTCAGCGCCCGTAGAAGCTAGATTCTAAGTAAAAATAAGCTAAAAAAAAAAAAAAATTATTCTAAAAAACAAGCTACAGTTTGTCAACTAATTCTTTGCAATCCCTTAAAAATTTAATATTTTGACTTTAAATAAGATAATAATAGCTTATTATATATATTTGGAAAGGTCATTTAATTTTCGTTCGAATGATGCAAAAATTTCCTTAACCCATTAATGGCTGCCCATAGATCGACTGGTACGATTTTGACGAAATTTGGAAATGTGTGCCTAGAAGACCATAGAAGTTGAAAGAAACAAAAAAAAAAAGTGTATCTTCAAATTTAATTTTTTCGATTTCCATACATCTTTCAGCTATTTTCGATAACATTTTGTATGCAGAAAAATAGCTAGATATTCACCTGTAAAAAACTACAAGTATAACAAGGATAACTAAACTGTTCAAATTTAATACTTATATTTTTATTATTTCTCTTTACTATGAAATAAATTTTGCCTCGATATCTCTCACATGCCCCGAGCTAGAATTTTTAAAGTGTCAATACTTTTTTGGGTATTTAAATACCCATTAGCCGTTAATGGGTTAACTATGAAATCAATTGAATCGAGCTTTATACCATCGCGATTGTAAGGTGTAAATGCCATACCCCCTTACTTTGTCAAATTTTTAGCAAATTTGAAATAGTCATAAAAAATATTAGATAAAAGATTTTTAAAATTTTTTTTTTGCACTCACTCCTAGAATTGTTTGAAGAATTTTTTTGCATCAAAATATTCAAAAAACACTGGATTAAATCAATAAAAATATCGTTTTACTACTCTAGCGTTTTTTAAGCTATAAACAAATTTTGTTTAGCTATTTTCAGCTTTTTTCTAAGGCTATTTTTGCCAGGTGTTCAGCGCCCGTAGAAGCTAGATTCAAAGTAAAAATAAGCGAAATAATTATTCTAAAAAACAAGCTATATCCAAATGCAAGAAGTCATACAAAATCATTAAGTTTTTATTCAAATTAAATTAGTAAGCAAATCATCGATTTCATCATTTTCTTTCTTACCTAAGTATTTATCCTTTTTTGAATAAGACTAACATATTTTTGTGGTAAGTTGTAGGCATTAAAGTAACATTTTTAAGTGCATTTTGTGCAGTCTGTTCCCATTTAAGAAGACGAATTTGATCAATTTTCGATTTCAAATCATCAATAAAATCATCGTGAAACACTTTAAAAATATAAAATATTAATTTATTTATTTGGGTAATTGTTGAATCCTCGCGGATAATTTAAAAAAAAAAAAAAGCCTCAGAAAGAGTGCAATTTATGATGAAATTTGACGGATTCATTTTTTTTCGTTAAATTTTAAAAATTTTAAAGCAACATGACATTTTTTGTGTTTGTTTTGTGTTTTGCACGGTTGTTTTGGGACTTTCATGGTTGCTTTCAATAAATTGGAACGTTTTCCAATGAAAAGCCCACCACAGCCGTGCAAAACACAAAAGAAACATGAAAATAGTGCATTTTACATTAAAACTTTAATATTCAATTTAAAAAAAAGTAGAAGAGACCCCATAAAAATTCTTTCACCTAAATTCATCATAAATTGCCCTTTTCTGAGGTTTTTTTTCCTTTTTTTTTTTAAATTATCCGCGAGGATTCAACAATTACCTTTATTTGTTGCTAGAATATGCTATATAAACTTAAAAATATGCTAGATTTATGGCTATAAGCTATTTGCAAATTTTATAAGCTATTCCATTTTAAAATACGCTAGATCTAGCCTGAAACAAGCTAATCTGGCAACACTGCATGTAATAGATCTGTCAGTTTCTCTCACACACGATACTAGATACCTGATATACCGATAACCTTTCTTATCAAAATATGTATATACCATATAACATATATGTACATACACACATCTATAATATTCCTTTTCATGTCTCATCGCCTCCTTCATCTGACCAAATTGTTTGTTTGTCTAGCGATTTTCTCATATTACCCGGCTACATTAACTTTGCCGCCGAGGATGTTGACCTCAGCTCGCCCATAACCAAGAAACTCACATTGCGTGCACCGTTAGTCAGCTCGCCGATGGACACGGTAACCGAATCGGAGATGGCCATTGCAATGGCGGTAAGTCGCAAGCAACTTGCAAACAAATAATAAAATACATACATACATATGTAGCAGACGACACCACAAGCAAGGCTGCAAATCTGTTGTTGTTGTTGTTGGTTTCATTTTGTTGTGGTCACAAATCGAATCAAAAGTCAAATCAATTTAACATCAATTTTTAACATTTGCAATGTCATCAGTGTTATCAAGTGTCGTCAAGTTTGAATATCAAAACATTTTGTGGTCCAGTTTGGTAAAGTCTAAAGGAAATTTGTAATACGAATCAGTGATGCCAAATACTTTCCGGAAAAAAGGCAAAACGGCCAAAGAAAACAGGAAAAAAAAGCTGAAAAACTAAAAAAAAAAAAAACCAGACCAAACTTTTTAATTTAAAAGTTTTAAAGCATCTTCAACGATTTTTTGAATTTTTCTAGACCGTGTCTCAATTTAGCTCTTACCAAACTAACTTGGCTAAAAGCCCTCTCTACTTTTGC
Source organism: Drosophila recens (assembly GCA_037043495.1). Taxonomy (NCBI): domain Eukaryota; kingdom Metazoa; phylum Arthropoda; class Insecta; order Diptera; family Drosophilidae; genus Drosophila; species Drosophila recens. The sequence goes on along the minus strand of JBAMBJ010001788.1, from coordinate 22,470 downwards.
TTTCGACCATGGCAACGAAAGAAGATTAAGAGCTATAGTGACCACTTCTGAAAAAGGGTTTTTGCCTGCAGAGTCTCGATATTTGTTTGCTTCGTACCAAAATTTTTACGTAGCTTCAACATTCTCCCATTTTAAGAGTTGCATTTTGGCGTACTGGGGAAGTGTTTTCGCCTTTATATCATTTCCATTTTCAAAAACTTCCAAAATTGGCAGTATAGAATCCTTTTTGGATTAAATTTAATTGAATCTTAAGAAAAAGCCTGATTTTCCGATAGATGTTTGAGATTTTGCCCGGCTGAATCAGTTAAAAACCAGACAAATCTCTCCGAAAAAAGGCCAAATTGGCATCACTGATACGTATCCCAATGCATAGAATTGTCTTAAATCTGTCATGCATTTTTTTTTAATTAAACACATTTGCAAAGTCAATTGTCAAATGGCAGCAATGACATCGAATTCGAATTCGAGTTCGAATTGTAGTTCGAACGTCAAAACAGTGTGCAGCCTTGTGTATGTAGTTAGGCAGCAATGCAGTTTGGTGTCGATAACCGATAACGATAACGATCGGCCGCCGATGCACATCGCCTTTGGTGTTCTGGTATCGGTGTCGCTCCAGTTGTGGTTGTAATTGAACACTCTTATGCGCCTCTATAATCGCTAATGTTTCCCTTCCAAAAACCGAAATCAAAACGAAAATAATATGAAAAATCAAATGTATCTTTTGGCGCCCACGCGCAGCTGTGTGGTGGCATTGGGATCATCCATCACAACTGCACGCCGGAGTATCAAGCGTTGGAGGTGCACAAGGTTAAGAAATACAAACATGGCTTTATGCGTGATCCATCCGTGATGTCGCCGACAAATACCGTTGGCGATGTGCTCGAGGCTCGTCGCAAGAACGGATTCACCGGCTATCCGGTCACCGAGAACGGCAAACTGGGCGGCAAGCTGCTGGGCATGGTCACGTCGCGTGACATTGACTTCCGTGAGAACCAGCCGGAGGTGAAGCTGGCCGATATAATGACCACGGAGCTGGTGACCGCACCCAATGGCATCACACTGCCCATGGCGAATGCCATTCTGGAGAAGAGCAAGAAGGGCAAGCTGCCCATTGTGAATCAGAACGGTGAACTGGTTGCCATGATTGCACGCACCGATTTGAAGAAGGCACGCTCCTATCCAAATGCTTCAAAGGATTCCAATAAGCAGCTGCTGGTCGGCGCTGCCATTGGTACACGCAACGAGGACAAGGCGCGTCTCCAGCTCCTGGTGGCAAACGGTGTCGATGTCATCATACTGGACTCGTCGCAGGGCAATTCCATTTACCAGGTCGAGATGATCAAGTACATCAAGGAGAAGTATCCCGATCTGCAGGTCATTGGCGGCAATGGTAACTACTAATCCAATATCCATATTCATATTCATATGTTTGGCATGCGTATCCGACTAATAATAATAACATGTATCGTATATCGTCTATCGTCATCTCTTCCCTCCGCACCTCCGCCTCCTGTCGTCAATCTTCCGTCCACAGTTGTTACACGCGCCCAGGCCAAGAACCTGATCGATGCCGGCGTGGATGGCCTGCGCGTTGGCATGGGCTCGGGCTCCATCTGCATCACACAGGAGGTAATGGCCTGTGGCTGCCCCCAGGCGACCGCCGTCTATCAGGTATCGACATTCGCCAAACAGTTTGGTGTCCCGGTGATTGCCGATGGCGGCATTCAATCGATTGGCCACATTGTCAAGGCTCTGGCGCTGGGCGCCAGTGCTGTCATGATGGGCTCCTTGTTGGCTGGCACATCGGAGGCACCCGGCGAGTACTTCTTTTCCGATGGTGTGCGCTTGAAGAAATATCGCGGCATGGGCTCACTGGAGGCCATGGAACGTGGCGATGCCAAGGGTGCCGCCATGTCGCGTTATTATCACAACGAAATGGATAAGATGAAGGTCGCCCAGGGTGTCAGCGGCAGCATTGTGGACAAGGGATCCGTGTTGCGCTATCTGCCGTATTTGGAGTGCGGCCTGCAGCATAGTTGCCAGGACATTGGCGCCAATTCGGTTAGCAAACTCAGGTACGAAGACAACTGATGCACAACTGATGCAATCAACTGTCACTTGCTAATATGCATATATATTTATCATCCGATTTAGACAAATGATCTATAATGGGCAGCTGCGTTTCATGAAGCGCACCCATTCGGCCCAGCTGGAGGGCAACGTGCACGGCCTTTTCAGCTACGAGAAGCGTCTCTTCTAACATACAACAGGCGCTGCAGTGTCGTCGCTGCCTGGCGGCGGAGTGGGCGCTCATTATCAACAACAACATCAGCAACAACATCATCATCAGCAGCAGCAACAACAACAGCAACAACCCAGAACACATCAGCAGCAACAACAACAACAACATAGACAACAGCAACACAATCGACTTGTCTACGGTGGCAGTCGAGAATTTCTGGAGCGATCCTACGATGGTAGAGAGAAGGCGTCCCTAAAACATCGCATGTGATCTGTGCAAAATCCATTTTCCAATTTATTTAGTTCTTAAGCATCCTTTTACAACTGTTAAGAATTGTCGAATCCTTTGAATCTATCCAGTAGCTGAATGGAGTCAAACCACTAGAGGCAGAAACATACATACAAATCGTATATATATATATCTTAAACGTACATATATACAAATTATTAACTCTATATGCCAAAACTTATTAAATGTACATGTTTTCTGGAAAGAAAAGACGCTTGAAATTATTTTTGTGACGACGATTTTTACAGCGACCATTCCTTTTCCACCTTCAAACAAACAAAAAAACAACACCATGCAATAAATTTCTCCGTAATTATTATCTCTTCTTTTTATTATAATAATATTTATAATTTTAATTTTGATTCTTGATTTATTTGTACATATACATACATAAATATATATAAATAAATTACATTCGGCAAATGCTTGACTTATGAATTGTTCATTTTCATTTCCTCTGTTGACCATTTAAGATTAGGGTATTATAAATATAGTGCTCTGAGAGAATAGTTTGAATAATAATAATTTTAATAGTAAATATATTAATCAGAAATATTATTTGTTAAGTAATTTGTTTAGTTATTTCGCTTTTCGTTTTCTACTTTTCTTGTTTGTTTTGGTTGAGATGTCTGACAAAGTTTTGTGCAAAATGAAGAAAAAAAAACCCTTTTAAGGACACTTAAACAAAGCTATGTATATATACAGTATATATGTATGTATGTGGGTGTATGTGTGTGTCAATGTGTGTTAATAATTATACTACATATGTATGTATGTAAAAAGAAGCTAGCGTGTGGCATTAGGAAATTTGAGTGTATTTTGAGCAAAATGATATGCAAAGCGATTTCATATCAAAGAGACACTTAAAAGACACACACACTCTCATACACACACACACTCATGCATGCATGGAGGCATATCAAAAATATATATATGCATATGTATATGTATGTATGCATGTATTGTGTAAGGTTAGCATATATGTATGTATGTATAAAAGCTGGGAGGAATCGAATTGGGATGATCAAAGGATCTAATGCGTTGGATTGTCAGGGGCCAGGCAATGCCATTTCTCATGAAAGTGATCGGGAAGACGGATGCAGTCCTGCCATTGCTGCAGTCGATCCCCTTTGCTCTGCGCACCGAGCTGCAGGCTGCCAAGGAAGTCGTTGCTCTTGCCCAGATCCTTGTCCCACACGGTCAGTATGAGCATCTCCTTGTTCAGATCGTGTGGACTGGCCTCAAAATAGAACTCCTCGTTGTAAATGGGATTCAGTGTGCGCCACTTGACGCTCGTCTTGTGCTTCTTGTTCTTGTGCGCATCCGGTTTCAGTTGCCTATTGAAATGCCGAATGGAATAAACAATTCTGATTAAAGTACGATCTGAACCATATCTGTTAGGTAATGATTGTTAATCATAGTCATTAGTAATTAGATTATTCTTGTTTAAAAGTCGAACTAATGATTAAATTACGATTATTTTCGGTTTTGTCCAATTATTTAATGATTACGATTACAAAATATCAGAAATAATCTAAAATTATTACAATTATCCAAAAATAGTTAGAAATAATCAAATATAATATTTTTAAGTAGTCGGATTATTTCTGATTATTTTAGTTTTTTTTAGATTATCTGGGGTGCGTTTGAATTTCACTTAAATTTCGTTTAAAAAATTAGTTTAAATAAAAGCAAATTAAAAAAAAGGTTTTAAATATGTATAAGAAACCCTTTAAACATTTTTGTAATAAACAGTTTTGTTCAAAATAAGTTGTTTTTCACTAAATAGTTAAACATAAAGCTAAAACTAAAATAATGTGAAAAATTCAAAACTAATCCGACTACTTAAATAGATTATTTTTGATTATTTTCGAATAATTTTAATAATTTAAAATTATTTTTGATATTTTTGAATCGTAATCATTAAATATGCAAAAAAAAATTTCAACAGCGAACTATATAGTCACTATGAATATTTCCAAAAATAATTTAATTAATTAGTAATTCTAATCGAAATTTAACAGGTATGATCTAAACTGTATAGGGCTGTATGATACATATTTTTAAAAAATATCAAAATCATTAATATTTTAATTTAGAAAAAACTTTTAGTTTTATTTTTTAACAATATAATAAATGTATGTATACGAGTATATCGTAAAACTAGCTGAAGAATTCACGGGCCTACTTATGGTACTTACAGCTTAACAAATGGATCGGAGCTGCCATTGTTGTCCATGGCCAGCAGATTGATGCATTGCTTCACGTTGACAACCAGTGCACGTCGCTTTGTGTTGTAGCACAGCGAGATGAGCATCTTGCCGTTGGGCCAGCTCTGTGCCAGCTCCGCCTCGTTGCTATACTGATCCTCCACGCCCAGCGGCACCGAGATCCGATACTGCGATGTGTTATGCACCTGCAACAAACAACAAAAAGAACAAATTTACAAAGCCGTATTACACAAATTGTAAATACAGTCGTCGTATTTGGACAAAACTTAAGTTAAATCTACGCATAATTTGAACTAACTTTATGTAAAGTTTGGCATCAATGGAAAGGTCATTTAAATTCCGTTCGAATGATACAAAACTTTCCACCCTTTAAGTACCCATTGAAAATTAAAATTTTTTGTAAAATTCTACTTTTTTGACTTTTCTTCTCGGTGTTAAACAAAAAATGTTTTAATGCAAAAAGTTTCTCCAAACAATTCTAATATTAACTGGAAAATATTTTTTTTTTAAATATCTTTGCTAGTATTTTTTATTATTATTACTAATAATGTTACCATAACAGTCCTATGTTTAATTAAGACCGAGATTGTTTTAAATTGGAAATAACCTGGGGTGCCTTGAACTTCACTTAAATTTCATACAAATTTCACTTAAATTTCATACAAGTTTAAGTGAAATTCAAGCGAAACCGATTTTTGTGGCATTTGTAAAATTTGTATGTTAAATTTAAATGAAATTCAAGCGAAAACGATTTCTGTGGCACCCCCGAATATCTTTTTTCCATTTGTATAATAGTTTCCCATTTAGAACGAGTTTTCGACATTTTATTAGAATTTGTAAATCTCAAAATTTTTAAATGAATATACATATTCCAAAGCGTTTCTGAAAATGTTGTTCTTAGTTCTTCTTTTCTCAGAGCTAAAGCGATTTTTAAAGTAATTTATATTGGAATGACACGCAAGTAACTAAAGTTTCAAGTTTTGAAGAAATTTCTAGACTGTTTGCTGACTATTTAAACAGTATTTTGAACTCACCGTGGATAGGCAGATCTTTGCGGCACCCAGAAAATCATGGCCATATTTGTCGTCATCAAAGAGGGCCACATAGAGCAGGGAATTTCCGAGCTCCTCGGGCTCGACGCCCACAAACTGAAGGGTCTCGTTGAAGTCCGGATTGCGTGTCTTGTGGACAGTTTTGGTGCGTTGCCAGCGTGTATATTTGGTATGTGCCTCGGGCGTAATTATGTTCAGCTTGCAATATGGATCGGCCAATCCGGCGGCATCCATGGCCGGCAAATCTCGTGCCCGCACCATCGTGCAGTCCAGACTGTGGAAGCTCTCGCGATAGCTAATCGCAATCTCCAGCCAACCGAGCAGAGGATCACGACAGTGCTGTTGTTGTTGCTGCTGATGTTGCTGCTGATGTTGCTGCTGCTGTTGCTGTGCAGGCTGCAGCTGTTGAGATTGTGTGGCCGAATTGCCGGAACCGGAGCTGTCGCTAAATGACCACGACGAGCTGACCGAGCTGCGTCTCAAGAAGCTGCTCTCACGTCGCAGATGCGCCGCAGTTGCCGATGCATTCGAAATGCTGATGTTGTCATAGTCAGCGGGCTGCTGTTGCTGCTGCTGCTGCTGCTGCTGCTGGTGATGATGATGGTGATGATGATGGTGCTGCTGCTGGCGGCCAAAGAAAAATGAGTTGGACAACTTCCGTTCGCCGCCATCGATAAAGCTGCGTATGGAGCCGTAGGCGCGCAGTCGAAAGCTTTCATCCCGTTGCAGCCGCGAGGCTGTTGCCGGCGTTGTTGCCTTTGCCCCACTCCCATCCAGCTCGTCCTCGGGATCGGAGTGACCGCTGGCGCTGCTGTTGCCGCTGTTGCTGCTGCTGCTGCTGTCGTTGACGCGTATCGTGAGCTTCTTAACGCGTGCCGCACGCGTCGGTGTCCCGTGGCAACTTTGAACGGCCCGCACGCAACTTCCCGGCCCCGACCCCGCCCCCTGTCCGCCCCCCGCTGCGTATGTGGGCGTTGGCGTGGGCGTGGCACTGGCACTGCGTGGTACATCATAGTTGGGCAGTCCCTTGAAGAACCACGCGCCCGACTTCTTCCACATCTCACGCGTCTCCGAGCAGATGCGACACAGCCAAATCTCTCGCGTCCTCTCGCTGTTGTTGTACCTGTAGCAGAAATCGGAATTGAGATATCAATTAAATGTAGGTGTTGAGTCCCCAAATAAGCTAGATTCTGAGTAAAAATGAGTAAAAAACAAGCTATATCCAAATGCAAGAAATCATACGAAATCAATAGGTTTTTATTTAAATTAAAATAGTTAACAAAATATCGATAACATAATTTTCTTCCTCTCTTAAATATGAATGTTTTTTTGAATAAGACTAACTTTTGCTTAATATTGCGTTTAAGTTTTTAAGTGCATTTTGTTAAACACTTTAAGGCAAAAAACAATTTCAAAAATCTCTTCGCTAGTATTTTTTATGATTTTTTGCAAATTGCTTAAAATTACTATTTTAGCTACTTTTTCCTCCTTTTTATACATACAACAAATCATAAAGCAGGGTATCCACAGTAGAATTTTTTTTGTCGAACGTGTTGTGTTCGACAAAAGTTCGCATGTGGATATCTATGTTCGAAACAAATTTGGTTTGTGGATACCCTGCTTAAGAAATACCAGCGGAGAGATTTTTGAAATTCTTTTTTGCAGTCACTCGGGGGTGCCACAGAAATCGCTTTCGCTTGAATTTCACTTTAATTTCATACAAATTTAAGTGAATTTCAAGAGAAAGCACTTTTTGTGGCACCCCAGACTATTAGAATTGTTTAGCGAAACTTTATGCAACAAAACATTTTTTAAAAAAAAATCAAGGATAAATGTTGAAAAGGTTAATTTTTACAACAACTTAAAGATTTTCAAGTAATTCTCAATATTTTAAATTATGAGTTGATATAACTTTAGCATTTTGTAAATACAGTCGAACTTCCCTAACTCAAATCACCATTATCTGAGAAAAAAGTTCGAGTTAGGGAGACTTCGAGTTAGGGAAGCAGAATTGTATAAAATTTGCTCGCTATTGCCACTCGAATTTGGTTGAGTTAGAGAGAATTCGAGTTAGGGAAGTTCGAGCTAGGGAAGTTCGACTGTACTTTGATTAGGTTTGTATTTCAGTTAGTTGTAATTGAAGCTTTTGATTAAAGTTGTTTTATATGCTGGTTGAAACAAGCTGTGAGCCACTGTATGTATGTAGTACTTATGTACATTGTACATATCAATTCAATTTTATTTTTGCAGTTTTTATAACAACAATTTAAAATTAAGTTAGCTAAAAAAAAATAAAAAAAAGGCAAATAAGAGTTATTTTATAACTATTAAATAAAAATTGAAAAATTATTAAAATTTTCATTATAAAAATCAAAAATAATTTAAAACATAAAACCTGAAAGTAATTCGATTTTTCCGACTCAACTCTTATTTGCGATCCCTGGTTTTAATTAAATATGTATGTATGTATGTTTATGCTGGCTACATACCGTATGTTGATGTCTACGCTGCACTTGGTGCAAACGGACTTGCGGCAATCCTCGCAGATGATGCGCTGCGGCCGCAACAGGCCGAAGGTGTCGCCGCAGAGGCGACAACAGTTGGGACCCCGTTCCACGGCATGCAGCTTGATTTTCTCGACACGCTCCACCAAACGGCCAACGCGCTGTCGCTCCGCAATCTCGATCTCCTCATTGCGCCTTATCACGGATATTATGGCCTCCTGCTCCTCCGGCCGCAAGGGTTCATTGGTCTTTGAACTGCTCCAGCCGGCTTTCAATCTGCAATGACAACAAGCAACAAGCGGCAACTTGTTAGTGTGTGAATAATTACGACCATGTGTGTGTGCTCTGAGTTTTGGGTGTGATAATGTGTGTTTATGGGGAAGGAAGAGAGGAGTTGGGGTTGGGGTAGGAGTAGGAGGGGGTCAGTGTGCGCCAAATGAGCCTCATTAGTGCTGGCTGCTGCTTAATGCGGTTTTCATGTTGTTGCTAGTGTTGCTCGGGGCAGCTGCCAAAGTGACAGCAATAACATCAACAACAGCAACAGCCTCAGTTCCATGGCCAAAAATGTCAAGTTCAAAGTTAATTAAGAACCAATGGCGCCTGGGCTCTGAGAACTCAGGGCTACATCCGGACACGACTACACAGAGAAAAGAGGCGTACTAAAATCAAGTTCGAATGAACTCGAATATCAGAGCGAATTACTAAAAATGAGCATACAAATTCTATAACCAAGTACCAACAATCTTGATATAAGTACAACAAATCTTTAATCAAGTAAATCCCTTAAATTACTTTAAAGGAGTACAAAAATTGTTAATAAAAGTTCGGTTCTCAAGTTCCTTAAACTTTATCTTTTTCACGCTTTCTGTCTTATAATTCCCAAATGGTTCTGGTACACAGAGAGCTTAAGACCATATTTCACAGAATAATTTTTGTATTCAATCTTTATTTACTTTACTTTAATACACTGACAGAAAGCGTTTTAACACCCACGCTTACGATTTTGATAATTATTTTAGGAAGCGTGAGATAATTGTTTTAAGAACATTTAATCCATACTAATCAAATTCACACGATTTATATTTAAATTGTTCCTCAGTTCCAGAAATAAATGAACCTGAATCTAGCTTAAATTGTTAGTATTGTACTTGAAATAAGATCAAAATATATGACTCTAGTAATTTAAGTCTTAGTGAGAAATCAATTTCGAATGTGTCGATTTAAGTAAGAAATACTTCAATTTTTCCCTCTGTGTACGGCTACGGGCACGGTGATGGGGATGACAGGGGGGTAAGAGTACGGGTCCGGGCTTGCGCGTTTATAGCCACTTTGGTATCACTTACACATGGCATTAAGTACACAGCCGCTTGCCAGCTATACGGGTGCTCTCACACACACACACATACATGCTATGTAAATTAGAGTGACCTCTTTATTTATACCCTCACGAGATGTGAAAAACATCAGGAGATAAATCCAGAGAATCAAATCGAAGCAAACATTAGTTCCGGTTTCGGTTCCGCTACTTCCAGAAATAACTCCAGTCGAACTTACCTAACTCGAATTATTTAGAGAAAAGTTTCGAATTATGGAGATATTGGACTTGTGGAGTTATTTTTCTTAAGTTTATAAACTTTACTGCCATTCATTTAGTTCAAACTAGAGAAAAGTTTGAGTTATAGCAGCTCGAGTTATAGAAGTTCAACTGTATTTCGTTAAATGGTTCTGTTTGGGTTTTTAGTTTTAAAAATAAAAACAAATACATATTAAATTATCTGTTACTGTGCCAACGAATTCTCCAGTTATCGTAAAACTTGCCACATTCCTCAATCATCTCAAACGAGTCAAAACTGTTTCAGTTTGCTGAAAAGCCAGAAGTCACTCGGAGCCAAATCAGGTGAATGAGTAGGTTGTGAAATTTTTGCGAAATGCTCACGAAGAACCAGTGGCATGTGAGATGGCGCAATCAATTAAGACATAAAAAGCCGCAGAGTACCTCACAAAACGAAACGCATCTCAACAAATAATGTATACTTTGACGTGAAATTTCGCACAATTTACAAGAAAACAAAATTTATCGATTTGAAAAACCCTGGAAGCGTAAATTAAAAATTCACATTTCTATTTGCTCATCAAAGTAAATATGTACGTACATATGTACATATGCATAGATTTTGTAGAGATAAACCGAACTTCAGATTTAAGCCATTTTTATACCCGATGCTTAAAAAATAAGTATAAGGGGCTATTGTATTCGTAGCAATGTATGTAACACGGAGAAGGAAGCATCTCCGACCCTATAAAGTATATATATTCTTGATCAGCATCAACAGCCGTCTGTCTGTCTGTCCGTGTGAGGGCATAGATCTCAGAGACTATAAGAGCTAGAACAACCAAATTTGGCCCACAGATTTCTATAAACCCCACGCAGATCAAGTTTGTTTCAAAATTTTGCCACGCCCCTTTCCGCATCCGTAAATCGCGAAAAGCCACCACACGCACAGTTTTCAAGATATTGGGATATTTTAACTTATTACCGTTACCTACTATTATTACCTATCGTCCAATTAAATCGTAACAAGATCGAACAAATAGAAAGGTGGTAATGGCTGATTAAAGCTCTTAAGCAATATAAGTGCCTAAAAGCATGCAATGACAAATATTTTAAATTTATTTAATTGTCTAATTTTTTAATTACTTTATTTATTTATTTTTTTGAATTACTTTTTAAATATACATTCTTAATCAGGACGACGAGCTGAGTTGAGTTTCTATGCTAACTAGTCTCTCCGTTTTCATTTAAGTTCATGAAACCAACCCCGAACCAATTATGATATTTTCTTAATTGTTTTAATATGTTTTTGCCTTTTAAAGAATTTATAATTATTAAATGGTCAGACTTCCAACCTTTTTAGAAATCTTTATTTTATTATTATTATTATTTTTCACTCATTAAACGGATAATAATTTCTTAATGTTACCTAACAAAAAACCTGTTTTAAAAATTTACGCATCTCTGCAAGGGTATAAAATATTCGGCATGAATCTTTCGTTTCTTTTCAGGTTAACATATCTTCCGTTAAGCGTTAAATCCCTGTGAGTATTCTAAAAAGTTACCAAGAGCGTTGGAACTGAATTTTGCGATGCATAAAATCGAAGTACAAAACTCAAAGCACAAAGCGATACTTGAAGAATTAATTTGTTCTTTATCTAGCAATTGCCGTTAGGTTAGCAATGTTTTATTAATATGTCTGTTTTTTAATATAAAGACAACAATGAGCTACTGACTTAATGAAAATTGCAATTCTCCCAGCCAAATAAGCTTTGATTATTTCTTTATTGAAAAGTTGGAAATTTCACGTCTGCAAATTCTATAGTAGTTTCAAGCAAGACTTTCAAACAACTTTTGTAGTAAGTGCCAGCTTTTGACTTAGAATTTTTAAAATGTTCTTAGTACAACGTGGTGCAAAAGAAGTCACCTTATTGGAAGATGCTCTCAGCTTTTGCACATTACCGCCAATGTTCAAAACTGTTTTGACATTTGTGAACTAGACAGATACAGAATACAAGTGAATAAGCCATGGAGCGATACACTCCCCAAGATCGCGGAATAATTGTTAAAATGTAATAATAATAACCGCTTAATCTCTAGTTTTTGAGATTTGCACTGGCCGGCCAAATCACCCGATTAAACCGTTCAAGACTTCTTTTTATGGGGTTTTTCGAAGTCACGGGCTTATGTCAACAAGCCTCAAACTCTTGAAGCCCTTAAAGAGAATATTGGCCAGGAATGCAAGAACCTGTCGCTCGAAGTTCTGGCAAAAGTGATGGGAAATGCCATAAAACGGGCGTATGGTCATCAACTCTGGCAGCGAACACTTGGCCGATAACATTTTCTCGTCTTGACCAATAAAATTATAAGGGTTCTAATAAACATAATCAAAAAACAGAATCAAAGCTTTTCATTTAGAAAAAAAATAAGAGCCAAACAACATCGGATGACTTCTTTTGCGCCACCTTGTATATTCGAACTAAAATCTTTAAAGAGCTGATGTTAATCATTATCTCACGACTTTTTGTAAGTGACTTCAAAATGATCCAGGAGGATTACCAATTGTTACCCAAAATAATACTTAGTTTTGTTTCGATTTTGACACGACTTGAAACCCATTTTAACAGTTAGGAAAAAGGCATTACTGAGCAGGTAAATTTATTGAGTATTAATTCTGCTGAGAATGTACTATGATAAATGTGTATGTACGGTATAAATAGCGCAGGTGAGAGCGTAACATTAACATCTCATGTACATATGTATGTATGCTTGGTTCACTCTATAACACTTTGACATGCAAATCCCCCTTCGTAGTATTTATTTCTCTTGTTACTCTTTATTTCACTGTTTGTGGTTTCTGTGTTCGTGTTCATTGTACTCGTATTGCGGCCGCCGTTTGGTTGCCTTGTCGTGCCTCGGGTTTATTGACATGCACGTGCCATTGAATGTACTAGTCACACTCAATATGACGCCCGATTTGGAATATCAATTTGATTTCCCATTTGTACATTGAAAAACTGATCGCTACAATCTCTAGATGACGGTTTTAATAATTTATCACGCCGTGACGATCAAAAAGAATCCGGACTATCATTTAGAAACATGTTCCGAAAAATCCTTATAGCCACCTCAAAGCATCTTTTATAAGGTGTCTCTATATTACATGTCAACTGGACAGTTTGTATTTAAATTATAGACGTCAGTGTGATGCCATTTTGTTATTCCATTTGTTAACGTTCTTTTTTTTATGTGATCAAACATTGTGAAATCAAATTAGTGAATTGTTGATAAGCATTATGGCACAACCTTTTCGGGCAAATCAACCAACTGCGTCTGGTGAAATAAATCTTATAAAAAAAAACCTCTTTACGAGGTAAAAGTCGAGTGACGAAAACATTTTCATATACTATATATAATATTTAGTACATATAAGTTATTAATAGCTAATATTATTCGCCACAAAATTGGATATTAGAAATTTTGGAGCATGAAAATGTTTTCGACATTAGCGGGTTTTAGCAATTTCCCGCTAAGCTATAGATTTTTCGAAAAAGTCGTAGAACAAAAGATTCTAGATTTATGAATGGGAATAAGTCCACATTTAACAATTTAAGCTATTTCAACGCTTTGATACAAACAAACAAGCAAGCAGACTGACTTTTCATCTAAATTTCGGAAGGCCACTAAAAATATCAAAATTAATTATCCCCATTTGCTGCAATCGTTTAATTTTGTCCCTCCCACTTACACCTGTTTATCTTGCGAGCCTGGTGAGTTTCCAAAAGTATTAGTATGTAAGTGTCTTTTGTTAGTTAAAACTATGCCTTTTCATTCATCCTGTGTATATTTCTAGTCGCCTTTCGCACACTTCATGCTGCTTTCGTCACCAGCGCGAGCTGTCGTCCGCAGTGATTTAAAAGAACTACATGTGTCTTACCGAATATATCAGAGAAATCCGGAATGTAACGTGTTAGGCGATCACAAACTGAAGTTGAAAGAAGACAGTGTATTTAAAATTGTTCACAAACTGTTGGGTAAGAAGAACGTCAGAAACAGAAAAAAGCCTTGAAGTCGTCTAAAACATCTAAAGCTGCAACAGTTTTCTGTTAAGATTATGACATCTGTATTTTGGGACGCTCACGTTATTTTCTTTTTCGACAAAAACGCAAATCAAGGAATACAGTTTTCTGTGTAATGGTAGAGAAATCGCCGCTAATGAAGCAAACTTTGAAGCAAGGTTTCATTATTTTAAAAAAAGATAATTAAAAAGTTTGAAAAATTGGCATGAATAAAATTAATTTTTGAAAACACAAAAATGTCAAAAATAAAAAACATATGTATACGTAAACTTGTTGGGCTTTTTATCCCGCTAACTTTTGAGGCGAAGTACTGTTGTTATTTAACTGCAATAGAGCGTCAGCTCATTTTATCGAATGTGCCATGTGTTCGCTGGGTCTAGTAGGTGTATGTATGTATATGAGTGTGGGCTTATATGTACATATGTGTATGTAAGTGTGTGCTTTAACCTCGCCAGTTGCCTTGAGGGCCATCAGCTTCAGTTTCAGTTTCAGTAGCTATCGTGCAAGCTGCCTGAAGCTGGAAATGGCCTTTGTGTTAGTGCAACAGGCAATGAAGGAGTTGCGTTTGAATTTGAATTTGCTTTTGCCTTGGCGTGCATTTAATAATTTGTTTGCCCCATTTGGAGCACTTAAAACGCCATTGCAAAATGCACTTAAGAAGTGTATACACTCAATTCTCTCGCATTTGCTTAAATATAACGATAGTTCGTCACGCGACGAGCATGATAGAGCTTAAGTCGGTTTATCGAGTTGAGCTGAAGCGCATTTTTAAACACTTGTTTTAATACTTGTTCTTTTTTTCTTAACAAAATCAGCATTGTCAGCTATGAATAAAAGTGTTGTAGGTCATAACGATGTTGGTTAAATCGGATAAATGTTGATTATGGTCTCCTTATCGTGCGACAGCTCTTTGTGGTCCTCACACGATCGAACTACTTGTTGTCGACGGAGGCAAGTCAGTTGCTTATCCCATAAAAAACCTCTTTACGAAGTAAAAGTCTAGTGACGAAAACATTTTCATGCCCCCAAATTTCTGATATCCAATTTTGTGACGAATAATATTAAGTTTTACACATAAATTATTTTAAACAAAATTTTTTCATTCGGCATAACGTCGATAACAACTGTCCTTTTTTTTATATGATAAATTCAAAATTTTTGGAATGCTTAAATTACCGGATATGTGCTAAACTTTTTATCAAAGAGGAAGTCGAGGGAACTGTGGCTGTCAAATTCTGAATGTTTGTGGATTCAGATACGACTATGTATATAAGTATACATATCTATATATTACTTATGTAGTTACGATAATCGCATTTTAAAATTCTTTTCTTCGCTACCGTTCAAATTTTGATTCAGTCAGTGTTCTTTGAAATCCAGTACAGAAAAGTTGCAAAATGTTGCTGAAAATAATTTATATAATATTCATGTTAAGTACATTTACTTTATACTCTTATGGATTTCATATTTCCAAATTTAATGAAACGAAGTTACTTCTTTCAATGAATTCTCAATTATCCGAGTTAAGGTAAGGATCATAAATATTGAAATTTTCCAGAACTAATCAATTTATTAGGACGGGACAGGAAAAGTTGACAAATGAACTTGCTAAGGATATACATTTTATAAGAGCAGAGATCGAACGACAGAAGAATTGTGTAGTTGTCAAGGAAGCGGATAATGAATCTTCAAGAGGAGAAGTCCAAGTGCTCAGAACGGATATCCAGAGTCTTAGAGCGGAGTTGGACAACCTAAAGAACGAAAAGGATTCAACTGTCCAATCTCTCAAGGCTGATATTCAATTTTTAAGAGAGGATTTGGAACAACAAAAGAAGTGCGTAGTTGATAAGGAAGCGGATATCGAAGTGTTTAGAACAGAAATCCAGAATCTTAGAGCGGAAATGGAGCAGCAGAAGAAACTTATACTTGACAAGGAAGCGGATAATCAAATCCAGGAAAAGCAGGAAAAGCTGAAACGACAGAATTCGGATTGTACTGAGGCCAAGTTCAGTGGGATCCATGACATAGTTGTCCCCGAGTTAAGTATTCAACCTTTTAAAGCGGCCTGCGATGTGGAAACTCGGGGAGGAGGCTGGACGATTATCCTACGACGAATGGACGGAAGCGTCAACTTTACTCGGAACTGGACGGAATACCAAAAGGGATTTGGAAATCTAGATGGCGAATATTTCTTAGGTTTAGACAAAATTCATGCGATGACTGCAGAAAGGCGTCTGGAATTATTGGTCCTTCTCGAGGACTTTGAGGGAGACGAAAGATTCGAGACCTATGAGGAGTTTGCAATCGGTAACGAAGATCAACAATATAAACTACACACCCTGGGCATAGCCAATGGAACAGCTGGGAATTCACTTATAGTTCATCGAGGCATGAGATTTTCTACATTTGATAAGGATAATGATAATGATGAAGGAGAAAACTGCGCCATTCGCGGCACTGGTGCCTGGTGGTATGACGCTTGTCAGACCAGGTAAGATGTTATGTTAATTTCTTCTTCGAGCTTTGTCAATTAACTTGAATTCTTGCAGCCAATTGACGGAAACGTATAAAGACAATGGCCACGACAAAGGCGTCACTTGGGACAGCTTTAGGGGGTTTAGATACTCGCTTAAAAAAGCCATTATGATGATACGCCCTAAAAAGTGAATTCTCAGTCTGCACTACATTAAACCCTTTCGATCCCAACATTTCCCGAGAGCAATTTCGACTGTCTGAGAGATAGCTGTAAGCGATTTCTTTGTTTTTATTCGGTTGATTCATCATAGTATCGGAAAATATGTATGTTTACTCCAAATGTGAGACACTTACAGCGCGTTTCAGCTTTATATGTCATAGTAATATTCAATGAAATGCATTTGCTCCGTGAAATTCGAAAAATGTTTTAAAATTAGCAATTAAATACAATTTGAATATAATTCATATAAATTTTATAGCGTCTTATGTAAGATTATCTTATATTAATGTTGAAAAGTGCACTTATTTCACATTTAATAAATGGGAAATAAATAAATAAATAATTTAAAAAATAAGTAATGAGTAAATAGATAAATTAATAAAGAAAAAAAAATATATATATAAATTAATAAAGAAATATTATATAAATATATTATTAATTAAATTAAAGAAATAGGTTTTAGAATTGATTTATTAATAAATAGTTAAAAAAATAAGTAATAAGTAAATAGATAAATTAATAAAAAAAATAAATAAATATATAAATCAATAAAGAAATATTAAATAAATATATTATTACTTAAATAAAATAAATAGCTTTTAGAATTGATTTATAAATAAATAGTTAAGAAATTAAGTAATAAGTATATATATAAATTAGTAAAGAAAAAAAATTAATAAATATATAAATCAATAAAGAAATATTAAATAAATATATTATTCCCGTGAAAGTGAATCGGTTATTTATTAAGGCTGCCCTTGTATGTGGAAAAATAGTAAATATTCTGGTTCATATTTTTAACCACAATTTAAGTGCTTTAAGCATTGCGTAAAATATAGAATTCGATTTCTTGCTTTTTAAATGCAAGTTTGGACAAAACTGGTTTGTAATTTAATGCAAACAAGAACAGATTATTTTTGTAAACAAACACTGTGCAACAATTGACAACTCTGCAAAAAGACATTTCTCTACACTGAAAAGAATCCGCTCTTTCAATAATACAAAAGTTTTAGCGTAAGTTGATTAAAAATTTGAAATATAGTAAATAAATATTTTGTTAATAAATTACGCATTATAACAGGCGCAAGTTCTTTTGACACAAAATTCTGAGTTGCTCAGAACATTTTTCAGCACTGATCTGCCGAAAAGTATACAGCATATTATAGAAGGGAAATTCTACAGGCAATTCGAAGGAAAATTTAGGGGAAATTCGGTCTGACCGAAACTAACCGTTTTACGTGAATCGGTTACAAAACGGTTAATTCGGTTTTAATAATTTCGGTTTCTCGGATTCGGTATAATAAAAAGTTTTTTTTTCGGTAAAGGTTTCAGTAACCGTTACCGATTTTAACCGGTAAATACTGGTTAACGGTTAAGACTGTATCCGTGGGGATAACGATAGTACTTTGTGTGTGATTCGTGCTGTTTCGCTTAGCATGCAGGTGACCTGTTTGCTATCGATAACATTTCTTTATTTGAAACTGACGCTGATCGATTGCAAGTATTCTGCCTGACAGCAATAGCTACTAATTTGCCACAATTCATCTCATTTGCATTAACAGCTGCTGTTGCTTTGATTTGAATTTCAAGTACGCGTTTGAACTAACAGCATCGCAACCGCCCCGCCCCGCCCCGTTCCGCTTTGGCCAGACATGCACAGTCAGGCCGGCACATTGCCCGCTATCCATGTCCATGTCCAGTGTGCATGCGTCACGCACAGTGCTCCCTGCGCCGAGGCATTGTTTCTATGCTATTTTATGTACATACATATAGTATATCCACTCGAAATGGAGCTGCGAAAAATGAACGAACGGAAGTGTAAATTGAGCACTTGAAGCCTGCCTGCCTGCCGCTCAACTGCTGCCACACAGCTGCCATCCGGCGCGCCTGCTGTGCGTGAGTTTTTTGCGGCTTGGCATTATGCATAAATGTACTTCTGTGTGTTAGTCCATATATGTATATATGCGTGTGTGTGTGTGGTGTGCTTGCACGTGTGCGTATGTACTTGTATTTAATTCAGCGTAAAGCTCAATTCCCATTCCCACATTCAGTCAGCTGGGATTGCGCCCCACAGTATGCTACACATTTTAACATTGACACAACATATGCTTCTAGCGCGGCCTGCGCTTGTGTGAGTGTGCTGCTTATGTCTCTCTGTCTGTGTGTGTGTGTGTGAGTGCTGGGAATGGGATTTACATTAATGAGCAGACACTTTCGCTATTTATGCCAGTGTCAGTCATTGAGTTTGTCAGTCTGTCAAATAAGCAAAGTCGCCGTCAAATTGCAATAAATTATCGTCATCTTGGATTCGTTCTCCGGCTGTGCTATAAACCATGACAAGCTGGCATTCATAAATAAATTCGAGTATTATTAAAATTTAATTAATCTGTCAGCGGCATACCAACAATTATGATTAGGCCGACGACGACGACGACGACGACGACGAAGGACAGGACAGGACAGCATGTGGCATGTGGTTTTGGCTGCTTGTCTTGAGTCCGTGACAGCGCACTGCCAATTCATGGTCATGCACACCCACACACACACGCACACACACACGCACACGTACACTGACAAGCGTATCTCTCTCGCTGCCCTGCCTACATACTTATGGTGTGTACACACATGTGAGTGCCACTGTACGAGTGCATGTGTGTGTATGAGATTAGCTAAAACGCGCAACATTGTATGTAGCCTAATCAAACATACACTTACGCACGCAAACAAACACACAGATAGAGAGACGGACGAACACACGGACAGCCGGACTGACGGACAGACACATGCAAAGGATAGCGGCAACTGACGCAGTCAAAGTTAATTAAATTATAGCCAAAGCTTTTGTCGACATTTACGCGACAGTTCAGTTGGTATTGTTGCTGTTATTGTTATTGTTGTTGTGCTAAGCGCTAACTGTTGCGCGCCGCTTGTAGCCTTATCAGTCAGCACAACAATAATAATAACAAGAACAACAATATCTGTACATACATATGTACATACATATAAGCGACCAGCTTTTGTTTATGACGCGCACACCACATTACATTCACATGTACACATTGCTTAAGTTTATTCAACGTTAACGTTAACGCTATTGTTTAACTTTCACACTCACACACACACACACACACACAAAACAGGCAGACTTTGGAGCTGCGCCCAATTGTTGCATTGACAATTTATGTTGTCTATGTCTACTCTCGGTACTTTCGAGCGCACTCATCACCGTACTGTCCTTGCTCCTCAGCTTCTTCGCTACTTACTTGGCACGCAAGGCCAGCTGCCTGTCACTGGGACAGACAAATTTGTTAGCCGTATTATTGCGATTCGCGAAATCCATTTTCTCACATTATATGCCTGTTTAACATTTCTAATGTACACAAATTAAATTTATGTTGAGCACTAAGATAACAAACCAAAAAAAAAAACGAACTCAAAAAAAAAATTCGTTGCCTGCCAGCAGGCGCACTCTAGCTTAATGCTTGTTATTGTTTATTCCAACTGTTTGCGGCATACAACAGGCAAACAACAACAAAATAAAAAACACGTCTAAATGCGCACGCAGCTGGTGCGCGTCTATCTCTGTGTAACTTCTGCTGCTGCAGCCACAGCTACAGTTGCCAGCAGTCGTCGTCGGTCGGTCGCTCCATTCATTCGCCAGACGCAACCAGTGCTGCCAACTTAGATTTTTTCCCGTCAATTCTGGCTATTTTTGAAGACCAATGGCAAGAAAGATTTGGGAATTGCGGGAAGCGGGAATTCTGTCTTTTTTTGAAATGCGTTTGGCTTTTTTTACTGGTGCCACCAATTTCATGAAAATATGTAGCAGCACGGCTGCCACTTGCAAGAAAAAAAATTGTGTACCAAAAAAATACCATTTTGGATAAATCTGTGAAAAAAAAAAGTTTGCTACCGCGTTAAACATATGTTATACCAGTTTTGGTAGAAATATACCAAAAGTGTGTAAGAGTGGCAGCTTAATCATACGTTTTTATCGATATTTTCCAATACCACCTCCACTACTTTATGTGTAAATTAAGACCATAACACTTTGCACTTTATTCAGAATATTTTCAGCTCTTTTTTTCCTTCTCTCCAGTTAAATACAGCTTTTTTTTTTGACAAAAAGTTGGCAGCACTGTTCGCCAGACGCAACAGCCGTTAGCGATGTACCCTGTGCCGCCAGAAAACTATCGACAACAGCGAAATATCGATTAAACTGCCTTGCCATGCGCTCGAATCGCAAACTCTCTTGAATACTGTTAACCTTGCTTTGGCAAATAATGCTATTTGACAGTCAAACATACCTACTTATATATTTATGTTGTAGTCATTATTTTTTTCAAATATAAAATAAAACATATTGCACTTACCAATAATTTGCCGTTACCTATTATTATCTTTTATTATATGAACATCTTATTCTAAATAATTTTCCGTACTGCAAATTTTATGTTAAAGCCCAACCCAATCATATTTAAATGAATATATTTTGATGTTTATGTTAATCTAATATTATTTGTCATCATATTACCCGAAAAATATTGATTGTGCATGCGATCGATAGTGCGAAAATATCGCATAAGTACAAAACGATAGCATTCAACAATCGATTGTGCCAACCCCAATTAAAGCCCCAGCACGTGCAAAGGGTGGGGAGCCAGTGATGGGGTGGTTGCTTAGGCCTTATACATCAAACAGCTTCAGTTTCAGTCCCTAGTTTCGCATATTTGCACGCGCGGAGCCAAAGCAAAGCTCGTTTGGGGAACAACACTTGAGCACGAGCACGCATCTGAACGCCCTATCTCTATCCCTGTCCGTCTCAATTGCTCGCGCTTTTTCTCTGTCTGAACCACTCTTTCTTTCACTCGCCCGACCATGACTGTTTACGGTCAGTGTTGGCAGAATTTCTAGGACTAAAATAGCTAGATTATTCAAAATAAAAGAAACTATTTAGTTATTATAAAAATTGCTCATTTTTGTAATGGTATCATATAAACTTTATATTATTTTTATATTATAAAGCTAATAATCAGTAACTGCTAATTATTGGTAAGTGCAATATGTTTTATTTTATATTGTTTTAGACTTGCGTCAAAGCAGTCATCAACGTAATCGATCAAGTCTTTATATTCGTACATACAAATCAAGTTTACACGATTTTAATTTAAGTCTGCAGTATACGTAAGTCAAGTACCATTGTATATATTTTATATGTTTTTGTACTCAGCTCCATAATTAAAAGTACTTAAAATAAGGTCGAAATATTTGACTTTAGTAACTTCTATCTTAGTGAGAAATCAAGTTTGAAATTTGGTGTTTTAAGTACGAAATACTTGATTTTTTCAGTTTGTTTCATAACATATATCTGTCTGTCTGGAAATGTAGTGAAATGATTTATTGAAATAGTCATATTTATAGCTAAATGCATTTCAAAATTTCTATATATTTCATGAAATTTAGCTACTTATTGTAAAAGCTAAAATGGCAACTCTGTATCCGGCTGTGCCCCCCACATGCCACATAATTTCATTGCATGCTTTTGTGCGCTGACTAAAATGCCAACTTTTTATTTTGTTGTTGCGTTGCGTTCGTTGTCCGGCTGTCAGTGAAATGCAAAAAGTATGAGTAGGAAGCGTCAGTTAGTTTGGCGACACGACCGTTCCCTTGTAACATGAACTCGTGTTTAGTAGAAGTGTTAGTACCAGTGCACTATGGGGTATTTGACCAGTTTCTGTTACTTAAATTAATATCTTTTAAACTACGCACGATATTTTAATGAGGTCTTTTTTCTAGTGTTATCACTGCGGACGGCAGTCCGCGCTAG